>APFE031320350.1:0-32087 GCA_000404065.3 Pinus taeda | reverse complement strand
CTAAAGCTTGTTTTGAAGAGCTGAGGTTTGAGACTTGCTTAGGAAGCTGGTATAGGTGGTGATAGACCCATACCGACTGCAAATAATCAAGGTGATGATATTTTTGTGTAACAAAAGGTATTTGGCATGAAGGGTAATGTCTCGACTAGGATAGGTTAGGCTAGGATAGATTAGGCTAGGATATACTAGGTTATGCTAGGCTAGGCTAGTGTAGGGTAGAATTGGCTAGTCTAGCCTAAGCTAGGTTAAAATAGGTTAGAGTAGGCTAGGGTAGGTTAGGGTAGGATAGAGTAGGTTAGAGTAGGCTAGGCTTGGCATGGTTAGAGTAGGCTACGATAAGCTAAGTTATAGTATGATAGGATTAGAATTGGCTAGATTAGAGTAGACTAGGCTAGGTAGGTTAGGCTAGGTTAGAGTAGGATAGAGTTGGCTAAGGTAGTGTAAGCTATGCTAATATAGGTTAGAGTAGGCTAGGATAGGCTAGATTAGGTTAGAGTAGACTAGGGTAGGTTGGGCTAGGTTCTTTTAGAGTAAGCTATGATAGACAAGGCTACAATAGGCTTGGCTAGAGTTAGATATGGTAGAGAAGGCTACGATAGGTAGGTTAGGCTCTAGGATAAACTATGCTAGAGTAGGCTAGGCTATAGTGGATAGGATTTAATAGGCTAGGTTGTAGTAGGTCAAGCAAGAGTGGACTTGGCTAGGTTAAGCTAGAGTAGGTAATGAAAATCTAGAGTAGATTAAGTTAGGCTAGGCTAATCCAGCCTAGCCTAGGTTGGAGTAGGGTAGGGTACGATAGCCTAAGGTAAAGTAGGTTCGGCTATGCTACAATAGGCTAGGCAAGGAAAATATTGGCTAAAGTAGGATAGTGTAGGCTAGGTTAATCTAGGCTACTTTAAAGTAAGCTAAACTAAGCTAGGATACTGTATGTCAGGCTAATCTAGGCTACGCTAAAGTAAGCTAGCCTAAGCTAGGCTAGTGTAGGCTAGGTTTTGCTAGAGTATTCTAGTCTAGCCTAGAAAGAGCAGGCTAGGTTAGTGTAGGCTAGTAGGCTAAAGTATGATAAACTCAGCTAGGATAGGTTAGGTCGGGTTAGGTTAGGTCACGCTAGTCTAGATCAGGCTAAGATAGGCTATAATACGTTGGAGTAGGCTAGGACAGTTTAGGGAAGACTAGGATAGAGTAGGTTAGGCTAGGTTATGGCATGATAGAGTATGATAGGTTAGGTTGTGATAGGATAGAGTAGTCTAGGCTTGGTTATGCTAAGATAGAGTAGGATAGGCCAAGATAGGCTAGGCTAGTGTCGACTGAGCTATGCTAGAGTAAGTTAAGTTAGGCTAGCTAGGATATTCTAGAGAAGGCTATGTTATGCTAGACTAGGTTAGGCTAGGATGTGCTAGGATAGGATAGAGTATGCAAATTTAGGCTAGTCTCGGTTAGAGTAGGCTAGACTAGTCTTTATTGGGCTAGGTTGAGATGGGTTAAGCTAGGTCAGGTTGGGCTAGGCTAGCGTAGGGAAGGCTAAGCTAAAATAGGATCATGTTAGTTAGGCTAGTCTAGGATAGAATAGGATAAGTTTAGGTAGGCTAGGCTAGGCTAAAGTAGGTTAGGCTTAGGCTAGGCTAGAGTAGATCAAGCTAGGTTAGGGAAGAGTAGGCTTAACTAGGCTAGGCTAGGCTAGACTAGGGAAAAGTAGGCTTAGATAGGCTAGGGTATTCTAGGCTAGGCTAAGCTAGGCTAGGCTAGATTAGGATAGAGTTTGCTGCGATAGTCTAGGCTAGGTTTAAGTAGGTTAGAGTATCCTACAATAAGGAAGGCCAAGCTAGGCTATGTTAGTCTAGGATAGAGTAGGATAGGATAAGATAGGAAAGGATAGGATAGGCTAGAGTAGGATAGAGTTGGTTTGGCTAGTCTGCGATAGGTTATATTGGGCTAGGCTAGTGTAGCTTATAGTAGGCTAGGATAGGATAGGTTAAGCTAGGATAGAGTAGGTTAGGCTTGGATAGAGTAGGCTTGGCTTGACTAGGCTAGAGTAGACAAGGCTAGGTTAGGCTAGTGTATGATAGTAAGTTAGTCTAGGGTAGACAAGATTAGGCTGGACAAGGCATGAGTAGGCTAGGCTAGAGAAGGCTAGACTAGGGATGGCTAGGCTTGGGTAAGCTAATGTAGGGAAACCTAGGCTAGGCTAGTCTAGGATAAGCTACAGTAGGCTAAGTTAGGCTAGCCTAGTCTAGGTTAGGCTAGATTAGGCGAGGCTAGGATAGACTAAGATGAAATGGGCTAGAGTAGCTTATGCTATGATAGATTAGGCTAGATTAGGCTAGGCTAGGATATATTAGGTTAGGATACGTTAGGATAGAGTAGGCTAGGTTAGGATAGGCTAGAGTAGGATAGAGCTGCTTGGGCTAGTATAGGCTAATCTAGTGTAGGCTATGCTAAAGTAGGTTAGAGTAAGCTAGGTTAGGCAAGGTCAGGAGAGGCTAGGTTAGAGTAGGCTAAGCTAGGGTAGGCTAGAGTAGACTAAGCTATGGTAGGCTAGAGTAGTCTAGGCTAGATTAGAGTAGCCTAGAGCAACTTAGGCTAGACTAGACAAGGCTACAATAGTCAAGGCTAAGGCTAGGTTAGGTTAGGCTAGGCTAGGCTAGGCTAGATTAGGTTAGGGTTTAATAAGATAGAGTAGGGTAGGATAGGATAGAGTAGGTTAGGCAAGGCTAGGTTAGGCTGGGTTAGGAAAGGAAAGAGTAGGCTTAGTTAGGCTAGGAAAGAGTAGGCTAGGCTAGGCTAGGTTATGCTAGAGTAGGATAGAGTTGGCTAGGCTAGGCTAGAGTAAGATTGAGTTGACTAGGTCAGTCTAGGTTAGGATAAAGTAGGTTAGAGTAGCCTAGGAAAGGAAATACTAGGCTAGGCTAAGCTATGATAGGATAGAGTAAGCTAGGATAGCATAGCATAGGCTAGGCTAAGCTACAGTAGGATAGAGTTAGCTAGGTTAGTCTAAAATAGGCTAGAATAAGGTAGGCTAATGCAACTTAGAGTAGGCTAGGATAGGCTAGGTTAGGCTAGCCTAGGATAGAGTAGGCTAAGCTTTAATACGCTGGAGGTAAGATGGCTAGGCTAGGCTAGAGGAAACATGGCCAAGCTAGGCTAGAGTAGGATTGTAGGCTACGATAGTCTAGGTTAGACAATACTTGAGTAAGGTAGGCTAGACAAGACTAGGCTAGGAAAGGTTAGGGTAGACATGCTTAGGCTAGGCAATGCTAGGCTAGGGTAGGCAAGCAAAGGCTAAGCTAGGCTAGTCTAGGCTAGGCAAGCCTAGAGTAGGCTAAGCTAGGCTAGTCTAGGCTAGGCAAGCCTAGAGTAGGCTAAACTAGGTTAGAGTAAGCTAGGAAATCATAGGTTAATATGGAATATGGTAGAGTAGGTTAGAATAGGATAGGTTAGGTTAGGTATGGTTATGCTAGGCTAGGTTAGGATAGTGTTGGCTAGGCTAATCTAGGCTAACCTAGAGTAGGCTATGCTAAAGTAGGTTAGAGTATCCTAGGTTAGGCAAGGTTATGTTAGGTTAGGCGAATCTAGGCTAGCATAGGATAGGCTGGTCCAAGATAGAGTAGGTAAGGATATGAAAGAGAAGGCTTAGTCAGAATAGGAAAGAGTAGGCTATGCTAGGTTAAGTTAGGCTAGCATAGGATAGAGTTGGCTAGGATAGAGTAGGATAGAGTTGGCTAGGCTAGTCTAGTCTAGGCTAAAGTAGGTTAGAGTAGCCTACACTAGCAAAGGCTAGGCTAGGCTAAGCTATGATAGGATAGAGTATGGTAGGATAGCATAGGATAGGCTAGGCTAAGCTAGAGTAGGATAGAGTTGTCTAGGTTAGTTTAAAATAATTTAGAGTAAGCTAGGATAATGTAGCTTTGAGTAGCCTAGGATAGGCTGGGTTAAGCTAGGCTAGCATAGAGTAGGCTAGGCTTGAGTAGGCTAGAGGAGACATGGCCAAGATAGGCTAGGGTAGGATAGTAGGCTAGGCTAGGCTAGGTTAGACAAGGCTTGATTAAGGTAGGCTAGACAAGACTAGGGTAGGAAAGGCTAGGCTAGGTGACGTTGACCCCAAAATATTTAATATATCTATATGGGAATGTAGTTTGCATATCATAAAGATAGGAACATAGTCCCACGATATACATTTGAGTCACCAACATAATAAAAAGTAAATAAATATACATTATAAATGGGAGAAATTAATACAAATGGTAGCTCTATGAGTCTACCAACAACATTCTAGTAGATTTCATATTTTCAGGCCAAGGAAAGAGGATTCTTAATAGAGGTTGGCCCATAATACCTGAGACTTACCTCTTTTTGTGTTGTGGTTTCTCTACGAAAATGACCCCCAGAAATCCCTGAACGTAGTTATTTCAAAACCTTTTTAGAATCTGCCCATTCCAAACAATGAAGAAAAAGTCTTAATTATTTTATTTTCCTCAAATCTAAATAATGAGTAGTGTCATGCATGGGGAAGATACTGATATCAATATACCATGAGTAATAATTATTTGGAACACATGAAATTTCATTCTAAGATAAAAATGGTTCATCATTTGAATATAAATCATCGTCATGTGCATTAATAGAATCAACGAATAGCTTACAAATACCTTTTCCTCTAACAATTTGTGATGGTTTTATCTCAATGTCATATTCCTCGAGAGCTATTCCACTTGAAAATCATAGCTCATACACGTGATAGGGATTTCATCATTTTTTTTTCTTTTGGGTGATAAACGTTAAACACTAATCATTTTATAACATTTTTAACCCTACATGTTGAACCGTAAACCATAACCACTTTATACCCTAAACCCTAAACTCTAAATCCCAAGGCATATACCCTAAACAACAAACCCTAAGAATTTTATAACGTTTTAAAGTTTCTTATGTAACTTTCATTTCAGTGTTTATTAAAAGCATTTACTAAAGTGTTATAAACCCTAAACCCTAAGAATTTTATAACAATTTAACAATCGTTTTGTAGCCTTTTTTTAAGTGTTTATTAAAAGAATTTAGTAAAGTTTTATAAAATCTAAATGCTAAACCCTACACCCTAAGCATTTTATAATAGTTTAGGCCCTAAATCCTAAACCCTAAGTAATTTATAACATTTTAAAGCCTAAAGGATACACCCTAAACATTTCATAATAGTTTAAGACCTAAACCCTCAACCCTAAGTATTTTATAACATTGTAAAACCTAAACGGTAAACCCTAAGCATTTTATAACATTTTAAAAAGTGTTTTGTAACTTTTTTTAATTATTTATTAAAACATTTTGCTCAATTATTTTTAACCGTAAATCATAAACGCTAAACAATAATCATTTTATAGCATAATATAAAATGTTTTTTAACTTTTTTTTTAAGTCTTTATTAAAAGAATTTTCTAAAGTGTTATAAACCATAAGCATTCTATAACATTTTCAACCCTAAATGATAAGATTTTTATAACATTTTAACAAGCATTTTGTAACCTTTCTTAAAGTGTTTATTTAAATTATTTACTAAAGTGCTACAAAACCTAAAACCTAAACCCTAAGAATTTTATAACATTCTAAACCCTAAATCCCAAAGCATATACCCTAAACACTAAACCGTAAACCTTAAACCCTAAACCCCAATCTATAAACCCTATGAATTTTATAACATTTTAGAAAACATTTTGTAACTTTTATTTGAGTGTTTATTAAAATAAATATTAAGGTCTTATAAACCCTAAACCCCAAACCCTAAACCCTAAGCATTTCATAACAATTTATAATGTGTTTTGTAACTTTCATTTAAGTGCTTATTGAAAGAAATTTCTAAAGTGTTATAAAATGTAAATCCAAAACTTTAAAACCCAAACCCTAAACCATAAACCCTAAGAATTTTATAAGATTTAAAAAGTGTTTTATAACTTTTATTTAACTATTTATTAAAAGTATTTACTAAGGTGTTATAAACCTTAAACCCTAAAACCTAAAACATAAATCGTAAAACCCTAAGCATTATATAACATTTAGAAAGGTGTCTTGTAACTTTTATTTAAGTGTTTATTAAAATATTTTACTAAAGTGTTATAAAACCCAAACCAAAAACCCCAAACACTAAAACCTAAGCATTTTATAACAATTTTGAGAAGTGTTTTGTAACTTTTACTTAAGTTTTTATTAAAATAATTTACTAAAGTGTTAAAAATTGTAAACCCTAAACCCTAAACCCTAGACCCTCAACTCCAAGTCCTAAACCCCAAAACTTAAGGATTTTATAACATTTTAGAAATTTTTTCGTAACTTTCATGTAAGTGTTTATTAAAAGCATTTGCTAAAGTGTTACAGACCCTAAACCCTAAACAACGAACCCGGAACCCTGAATCATAAATATTTTAGAACATTTTAAAAACCATTTGTAACTTTTCTTTAAGTGATTATTGAAATCATTTACTAAAGTGTTATAAAAACTAAACCCTAAACCCTCAAACCTAAACCATAAACCATAAACCATAAACCATAAAGCTTAAAGTGTAAAGCCTATGTATTTTATAAGATTTTAAAAATAATTTTGTAACTTTTATATTAGTATTTATTGAAAGCATTTGATAAAGTGTTATAAACCCTAAACCCTAAACTCTAAACCATAAACCTCAAACCCTAATCCCTAAGCATTTTATAACATTCTAAAAAGAATTTTGCAACTTTTACTAAGTGTATATTAAAAGCATTTACTAAAGTGTTATAAACCATAAAATCTAAACCCCAAACCCTGTACCCTAAATCCTAAACCCTAAGAATTTTGCAACATTTAAAAAAGTGTTTTGTAACTTTTATTTAGGTGTTCATTAAAAGCATTAAATGAACACTAAGCCCAAAATCATGATCCCTAAACCCTAAACCCTAAACTTCAAGCATTTATAACATTTTAAAAATTCTTTTGTAAAATTTATTTATGTTTCTATTAAAAGAATTTACGAAATAGTTATAATCCCTAAACACTAAACCGTACACCCTAAACCCCATATGCTAAATGCAAAACCCGAAATCCCAAAACTTAAGAATTTTATAACATTTAAAAATAGTGTTTTAAATTTCTATTTAAGTGTTTATTAAAAGGATTTACTAAAGTGCTACAAACCCTAAACCCTAAACACTAAACCCCAAGTATTTTAGAACATTTTAAAAACCATTTTGTAACTTTTATTGAAGCATTTATTAAAATAATCTACTTAAGTGTAATAAACCCTAAACTGTAAAACCTAAACCCTAAACCCTAAAAACTAAACCGTAAACCCTAAGAATTATATAACATTTTAAAAAGAGTTTTCTAACTTTTATTTAATTGTTTATTAAAAGAACATACTAAAGCATTATAAACCCTAAACCGTAAACCCTAAGAATTTTATAACATTTTAAAAAGTTTTTGTAACATTCATTTAGGTGTTTATTATAAGAATTTACTAAATTGTTCTAAACCCTAAGCCCTAAATCATAAACCCCAAACCATAAACCCTAAACCCTAAACCCTAAGCATTTCATAAAATTTTAAAAAATGTTCACAACTTTTATTAACTTTTTATTAAAATCATTTACTAAACTATTATAAATCCTAAACCGTAAACTCTAAACTCTAAAATCGAAATCCCAAACCGCACATGCTAAACCCTAAATGCTAAAAAATTTATAACATTTTTAAAAGAATTTTGTAACCTTTATTTAAGTGCCTCTTAAAAGCATTTACAAAAGTGTTATAAACCCTAATCCATAAACCCTAATCATTTTACAACATTTCAAAAAGTGTTATATAAATTTCATTTAAGATTTTATTAAAATCATTTAATAAAGTTCTATAAACTCCAAACTCTAAATCCTAAACCCAAAACCCAAAACATTTTATAACATTTTAAAAAGTGTTTTGTAGCTTTTAGTTAAGTGTTTACTAAAATAAATTACTAAAGTATTACAAACCTAAACCCTCAACCCTAAACACTAAACCCTAAACCCCAAACCTTGAACCCTAAGTATTTTATAGCATTTTAAGAAGGGTTTTGTAACTTTACTTAATTTATTATTGAAAGCATTAAATAAAGTGTTATAAAAACTAAACTCTAAACCCTAAAACCTAAACCATAAATCCTAACCATAAAATGTAAGTATTTTATAACATTTTAAAAATTGTTCTAAACCCTAAACCCTAAGAATTTTATAACATTTTAAATTTTTTTTTGCAAATTTTATTAACTCTTTAATAAAATCATTTACTAAATTGTTATAAACCCTCAATCGTAAACCGTAAACTCTAAAATCCAAACTCCAACCCCAAATCCGAAACCCTAAACCCTAAACTCTAAGAATTTTATAACATTTTAAAAAGAATTTTCTAACTCTTATTTAAGTGTTTATTAAAATCATTTATTGAAGTGTTATAAACCCTAAGCATTTTACAATATTTTAAAAAGCATTTTGTAACTTTTATTTAAGTGTTTATTAAAATAATTTACTAAAGTGTTGTAAACCTTAAACCCTAAAACCTAAACCCTAAACCCCACACTCCAAAAACTAAACCCTAAACACTAAACCCTAAACCAAAAGCATCTTATAACATTTTGAAAACCGTTTTGAAGCTTTCCTTTTAAGTGTTTATTAAAAGCATTTACTAAAGTGTTATAAACCATAAATCGAAAACCTAAACCATAAACCCTAAAACCCAAACCCTAAACCCTAATCACTGAATAATAAGAATTTTACAACATTTTAAAAATGGTTTTGTAACTTTTATTTAATTTTGTATCAAAATAATTTACTAAAGTGTTATAAACCCTAAACCCTAAATCCCAAACCTCAAACCCTTAGCATTTTATAACATTTTAAAAATTTCTTTGTAACTTTTATTTAAGTTTTTATTAAAATAATTTACTAAATGTTATAAACCCTAAACCCTAAATTGTAAACCCTCAACCATAAACCTGAAACCCTAATGCCTAAGCCCTAAAACCTAAACCCTAATTATTTTATAACATTTTATAAAATCTTTTGTTACTTTCATTTTAGTGTTTATTAAAAGCATTTACCTAAGTCTTATAAATGATAAACAGTAAAAGTTAAGAACAACCCCAAACCCCAAACCCTAACCCTAAACCCTCAACCACAAACCCTAAATCCCAAAACCCAAACCATAAACCGTAAACCCTAAGCATTTTAATATTTTAAAATGTATTTTTATCTTTTATTTTTTTTTCCAAAGAAAAAAATCGGTAACTTTTTATTAAAAACTATAATGAAAAGTTACACTAGCAGATATGCTGAATCATGCTGTATGCTGCCACAAGGGCCCGAGTGCAAAAGCACCCCCTGCAAACGTTTGTGATCAAACGTGCACAAAGAAATAAGAAGAAAATAAAAGGAAAGAGAGGGGCAGAAAAAACTGAAAACCGGCAGTGAGGATGACTCACACATCAGATTTTTCTCCCCTTTTTCTTTTCGACCTTACGCCACTCTCCATGAGAGGGTTCGGTCGAAACAATAACTAACTGAGTCTCTGTATTCTGTGGACCAGGTTCTTTATCTGAATCTGAAGTGTTTGAGTGGTGGTACCGTTTGTTGCCTCCTGTGCTAGGATCCAAGCGTGTTTCCACTACCTTATTGTCTGATGAAATTCCTTCCTGATTCTCCATTTCTTGGGTAACCTCTATTTTCTCTGCTGGGAGTTCTTTCTCAACTGCTTCCGATTCTTCATCCTCTGAATCTGGGGGAGAAAAGTGCCATCCTTTTCTCTGCTTCCCTTGCTGTTTCTTTTTATTCTTGGCTTATGGACATGTGCTTTGTAAGTGACCTGTCTGCCTACAGATCCTACATATGAAAGCGGTGTTTTCATAGTCTAATACCTGCAACCATTTTTGTTGTTTGTAAATCAAACTTATATTTTCCGGCAACCCTTTGCTTAAATCTACTTCCACACAGATACGTGCGTAGGTGTAGATCCTTTCATCGATCCTTTCCAGATCTGTTTTGATGTATTTCCCTATGTTGTTCCCGATGCCCTCCAGCACTCGTTCATCCCAAAAGTGTAAGGGGAGATTGTGTAGTCTTACCCAGACTGGCATTTTAGTTACATTCATTTTATTTGGGTCGAAATCAGGGAACCATGGGGTCACAAACAACCCAGTCCTTCCCCAAAACCATGGCCCGGCACTGATGACTGTGTCTCTAACTTCCTTGGATGTAAATCTTACTATGAAGAAGCCTTTTGAGCATAAATGAATGTCGCATTCCATGGTCTAACTGGTGAAGATCCAATGGAAAATATCCAAAGGTTTGGGCCAAAAGATGTTGAAACGGCAAATAAGAGCTTGCATTTCATAGGTCTTGACGAAATCATCAAGTCTTGAAGAATCTAAGTTTAATGTTGGGGTTTGCTCTGACTGATCCACAATATATGGCTTGGGCATGTGGCCACCTTGATCTGGAGCAACCCCTGCATTCCTGCTACCCTGTAAGATGTTTTTGTAAGAACCCTTTGGATGTTGTTGGGCTGCAGCTTTTTTCCCTTTGCCTCCCCCTGAGGAGCTTGTCTGACCCTGGGGCAGAGCCCCCCCTCTTAATCTGAGATTTAAGGTAATGACTGATCCTGGTCCAATCTCGTAACTTTCCAACGATCTACAGTCCTGAAGGGACCGCCTTCCACTGACAAGATGTTGGGCCTGAACTGGGAATCCCATTTCTGCCCTTATTTGTTCTTTCAGATGCATGGAGGTGTTCCCTGCATGAACCCAAAATAAACGTGTTTTCCCCTGAGGGGGTTTAATCAGAATCTGAAAACAAGAATTAGTTACCTGCCCTGGCTGATGGCATAGTTTTAGATCTGGCTCCGTTTTGTTTCGATTTCCCTTCTGCATAACTAGATCTGCAGAAACTCTGCCCGATCTAGGGTTTATGTCTTCATTCTGTCGTCTGGGTTCAAACTGTATTCTCAGATCTGGCCTCCTATTGCGCAGATCTGTCCCTTTGATGGCTCGATTTTGAATTCGGGAGTCCATTTCCAAGGCATCGACATCGATCCTGACTGCTCTGACCGCTACGCCAAGATCACGAACTCCCCAAAAATAGGCTTCCAGATCGGACCATAGCAGAGGTCGATCTGGAGAAAGATCTGTAGGCCAGTGGCTTGGGTTGGAGCACTGAACCGATCCCCGGATCAAGGTAAACGGAGCCTGAACAGAGCTCGACGGCGGCAGCTTGGACCATAGATTTGTTTGACCTATGGCACACAAAATCGGTTTTGAGTTCTGTCTGGTTAAAAACTTTAAATCTCCTCCATTCCTATTTCCGAGACTGTTGTTGGCCCTTCGGCCTCCTCCGTTGATGCCAGAGCTAGCGTCGTCGCAGAGTTCGGCCGAAAATACCTTCGCATAAACCCTCGCCATCGCCGTTTCTATCCGTCAAGCTTTACTCATTTTTATCTTTTATTTAAGTGTTTATTAAAATAATTTTTAAAGTTTTATAAGACCTAAAACCTAAACCCTAAATGCTAACGTGAATCCCTAAATCATACACACTAAGAATTTCATAACGTTTTTAAAAGTGTTTTGTAACTTATTTAAGTTTTTATTCAAATAATTTACTAAATTTTTATAAACCCTAATCTCTAAACCCTAAACCCTAAGCATTTTATAACATTTCAAAAAGAGTTTTATAACTTTCATTGAAGCGTTTATTAAAATAATTTATTAAATTGTTATAAATCTTAAACCCTAAAACCTAAGCCCTGAATTCCAAACCCTAAACCCTAAACACTAAACCCTAAGAATTATATAGCATTCTAAAAAGTATTTTGTAACTTGTAAATAAGTGGTTATTAAAATAATTTAATAAAGAGTTATAAACTCTAAGCGATAAGCCCTAAACCTGTATCCCTAACCTAAACCCTAAACCCTAAACCTTAAGCATTTTATAACATTTTAAAAAGTGTATCATAATTTTTATTTAAGTGTTTATTAAAAGAATTTACTAAAGTTCTATAAACACTAAAACCTAAACCCTAAACCCTAAGCATTTTATACATTTTAAACCCTAACGCTAAATCCTAAGGATTTCATAGCATTTTAACAAGCATTTTGTGACTTTTTTTAAGTTCTTATTAAAAGAATTTACTAAGTGTTATAAACCCTAAACCCTAATCATTTTATAATATTTTAAACACCAAACCTTAAACCCTAAACCCTCAACCCCTAAACAGTAAACCCTAAACCAAAATCATTATATAACATTTTAAAAATCGTCTTGTAACTTTTATTTAAATGTTTATTAAAATCGTTAAATAAAGTGTTATAAGTCTTAAACCATAATTACCGAAGAATATTTCCTAAACACTAAACCCTAAAAAATTTATGACATTTAAAAAAGTATTTTGTAACTTTTATTTACGTGTTCACTGAAAGCATTTACTAAACTGTTACAAACCCTTAACCCTCAACCCGAAATCCTAAATCCTAAAACCCAAACCCTCAACCCTAAAACCTATGTATTTTACAACACCTTAAAAAGTTTTTTGTAACTCTTATTTAAGTGTTTATTGAAATCATTTAATATAGTGTTATAAAAACTAAACTCTAAACCCTAAAACGCAAACAATAAATCCTAAACACTAAACCCTAAACTCTAAACCCTAAGTATTTATAACTTCTTAAAAAGTGTTATGTAACATTTATTTAAGTGTTTATTAAAAGCAATTATTAATGTTTTATAAACACTAAATCCTAAAATATAAACTCTAAACCCTAAATGCCATTCACTAAACCCTAAGAATTTTATAAAAGTTTAATAACATTTTGTAACTTTTATTTAAGTTTTTAGTAAAATCATTTTAAAAAGTGTTCTAAACCACAAACCCTAAACTCTAAACCCTAAACCGTAAATCTGAAGCCCTAAATGTTAGGCCCCTATAATACTAGTGATTACCCCATTACTATTCTAGTTGTATCCCTTATTAATATTGTTGTGTCCCTATTGTCCCCATATTGTTATTACTGTGCCCCATAGAATCCCTCTATTGTTATTTTTGTGCCTTTATATTATTATTGCTAGGTCGGCTAGGTTATATTGTAACTCCTTAGACTCCTATATATAGAAAGGAGGTTCTGTCAATTGAATCATAAAAGAATCATTCATTTGTGTAATGTAAAGGAGGTTTCCCCCTCGAAGAGGCTAAATTCTAAGCCATTGATCTATATTTTCTATCTTTTTGTGAGCTATTTTCATAACATTTGGTACTAGAGCTTTTGGATTTTATGGTTTCACTTTCTCTCTCAGCATCAGATTGAAATTTCATAACAAGGTATAGAAATGGGACGGACTGTAGATTCTTGTACATATTTTTTAGAGGCAAAGGTCAAAACAGGGACACGTGGCATGTCGTACAAGTTCGCTCTGCTAAACTAGTCTATAATCAGGTCATTGTGGAAGATTTGACATAACTCTTCCTTGGAGAATTGAATTGGGATCAGACTGGTGGCATTGGAAAGAGGACACATAAGGATACTGCAGGTCACATTTTAAAATCTGGATGATTCGAAATTAGAGAGATAAATCAAAGGCAATATTGAGCTCCTAGAAAGTGAAAAAAGTTGTGTAGAATTTTTTAAATTTCTGCTTAAGCTTGGCTTGAAAAATTATTTAGAAGGAATTCAAAGGGCATAATTGAGAATTATTATCGGTAAGTGAAGCTCCAAGGAAAGAAAATGCAAACACCTAGTAAGCAACCTGAAAGCTCTAGCATGACTCATGAAGAAGAGGAAGAAATGCTACATGACATATCAAAATTACAAGACCAAGTGCAACAAATTTCACTCTAACAAAAGCTAACAGAAGATAGAGTTTGCTGGGCTAGACTAGGCTAGGTTTAAGTAGGTTAGAGTAGCCTACGATAAGGAAGGTGAAGCTAGGGTATGTTAGTCTAGGATAGAGTGGGATAGGATAAGATAGAATAAGAGAGGCTAGGCTAGAGTAGGATAGAGTTGGTTAGGCTAGTCCACAATAGGATATATTGGGGTAGGCTAGTGTAGATTAGAGTAGGCTAGGATAGGATAGGTTAAGCTAGGATACAGTAGGTTAGGCTTTGATAGAGTAGGCTAGGCTTGAATAGGCTATAGTAGACAAGGCTAGGTTAGGCTAGTGTTTAATAGTAAGTTAGTCTAGGCTAGACAAGATTAGGCTGGACAAGGCATCAGTAGGCTAGGCTAGACAAGGCTAGACTAGGGATGTCTAGGCTTGGGTAGGCTAATGTAGGGAAACCTAGGCAAGGCTAGTCTAGGATAAGCTACAATAGGCTAAGTTAGGCTAGGCTAGTCTAGGTTAGGCTAGATTAGGCTAGGCTAGGATAGGCTAATATGAAATAGGCTAGAGTAGCTTATTCTATGATAGATTAGGCTATACTAGGATATATTAGGTTAGGATACGTTAGGATAGAGTAGGCTAGGCTAGGATAGGCTGGAGTAGGATAGAGCTGCCTAGGCTAGTGTAGGCTAATCTAGTGTAGGCTATGCTAAAGTAGGTTAGAGTAAGCTAGGTTAGGCAAGGTTAGGAGAGGCTAGGTTAGAGTAGGCTAAGCTAGGGTAGGCTAGAGTAGGCTAAGCTATGGTAGGCTAGAGTAGGCTAGGCTAGAGTAGGCTAGGCTAGACTAGAGTAGCCTAGAGTAGCCTAGGCCAGACTAGAGAAGGATAAAATAGTCAAGGCTAAGGGTATGTTAGGCTAGCATAGGCTAGGCTAGGCTAGGCTCGGCTAGGCTAGGCTAGATTAGGTTAGGATTTAATAAGATAGAGTAGTCTAGGATAGGATAGAGTAGGTTAGGCTAGGCAAGGTTAGGTTGGTTTAGGAAAGGAAAGAGTAGGCTTAGTTAGGCTAGGAAAGAGTAGGCTAGGCTAGGCTAGAGTAAGATAGAGTTGGCTACGCCAGTCTAGGTTAGGATAAAGTAGGTTAGAGTAGCCTAGGAAAGGAAATACTAGGCTAGGCTAAGCTATGATAGGATAGAGTAAGCTAGGATAGCATAGCATAGGCTAGGCTGAGCTAGAGTAGGATAGAGTTGGCTAGGTTAGTCTTGAATAGGCTAGAGTAAGCTAGGCTAATGCAGCTTACAGTAGGCTAGGATATGCTGGGTTAGGCTAACCTAGGATAGAGTAGGCTAAGCTTGAGTACACTAGAGGAAACATGGCCAAGCTAGGCTAGAGGAAACATTGCCAAGCTAGGCTAGAGTATGATTGTAGGCTACGAAAGTCTAGGTTAGAAAAGGCTTGAGTAAGGTAGGCTAGACAAGACTAGCCTAGGCAAGGTTAAGCTATACATGTTTAGGCTAGGCAAGGCTAGGCTAGGCTACGCAAGCATAGGCTAAGGTAGGCTAGTCTAGGCTAGGCTATGCTAGAGTAGGCTAAGCTAGGCTAGAGTAAGCGAGGAAATGATAGGTTAGGATGGAATATGGTAGAGTAGGTCAGGATAGGCTAGGTTAGGTTAGGTTTGGCTGGGTAGGCTAGGCTAGGATAGTGTTGCCTAGGGTAATCTAGGCTAACCTAGAGTAGGCTATGCTAAAGTAGGTTGGAGTATCCTAGGTTAGGCAAGGTTAGGTTAGGTTAGGCGAATATAGGCTAGCATAGAATAGGCTGGTCCAAGATAGAGTAGGTAAGGATAGGAAAGATTAGGCTTAGTTAGGCTAGGAAAGAGTAGGCTAGGCTAGGTTAGGTTAGGCTAGCATAGGATAGAGTTGGCTAGGCTAGGATAGAGTTGGATAGACTAGTCTAGTCTAGGCTAAAGTAGGTTAGAGTATCCTACACTAGCAAAGGTTGGGATAAGCTAAGCTATGATAGGATAGAGTAGGCTAGGATAGCATAGGATAGGCTAGGCTAAGCTAGAGTAGGATAGAGTTGGCTAGGTTAGTTTAAAATAGTTTAGAGTAAGCTAGGCTAATGTAGCTTTGAGTAGCCTAGGATAGGCTGGGTTAGGCTAGGCTAGGATAGAGTAGGCTAGGCTTGAGTAGGCTAGAGGAGACATGGCCAGGCTAGGCTAAGGAAGGATAGTAGGCTAGTCTAGGCTAGGCTAGGCTAGGTTAGACAAGGCTTGAGTAAGGTAGGCTAGACAAGACTAGGGTAGGAAAGACTAGGCTAGGTGATGTTGGCCCCAAAATATTTAACAATCTATATGGGAAAGTAGTTTACATATCATAAAGATAGGAACGTAGTCCCACGATATACATTTGAGTCACCAACATAATGAAAAGTACATAAATCTACATTATAAATGGAAGAAAGTAATACAAATGGTAGCTCTACGAGTCTACCAACAACATTCTAGTAGATTTCACATTTTCAGGCCAAGGAAAGAGGATCCTTAATAAAGGTTGGCCCATAATACCTGACACTTACCCCTTTGTGTGTTGTGGTTTCTCTACGAAAATGACCCCCAGAAATCACTGAATGTAGTTATTTCAAAACGTTTCTAGAATCCTCCCATTCCAAACAACGAAGAAAAAGTCTTAATTATTTTATTTTCCTAACATCTAAATAATGAGTAGTGTCATGAATCGGGAAGATACTGATATCAATATACCACGAGTAATAATTATCCGGAACACATGAAATTTCATTCTAAACGAAACATTTTCTAGCTTAGCCTAGCAAAGTCTAGCCTACACTAGCTTATCTTAGTTTACTATAGCCTAGCCTATCCAAATCTAGCCTAACTTACTTAATCATAATTGGGCCTAGCCTACTCTCACCTAGCTTAGCATACTCTAGCCTATCCTAGCCTAGACAAGCCTAGCTTGTACTAGGTTAGCCTAACCTAATCTATCCTAGCTTAATTTGGCCTATCTTAGCCTCACCTATCCTAGGCTATCACGGCCTACTTTACTCTAGCCTAGCCTATTGTAGCCTATTGTAGCCTAGCTTACTTTAGCTTAGCCTACATTACACTAGCCTATCCTACTCTATCTTAGCCTCTCCTACTCTATCTTAGCCTATCCTACTCTATCTTAGCCTATCCTACTCTATCTAGCCTATCCTACTCTATCTTAGCCTATCCTAGCTTACACCAGCCTATTCTACCCTACCCTCGAGTACACTAGTCTAGTCTAGCCTTGGCTAGAGTACGCTAGCCTAGTCTAGCCTAACCTAGCCTACTCTTGCCTAGCTAGCCTAAACTACCTTACCCTAGACTAGCCTATCTTGCATACACTACCATAGCCTAACCTACTTTACTCTACCCTTCCTAACCCAGCCTTGCCTAGACTTCCCTAACCTAGCCTTTCCTAGCCTAGCCTAACCTAGCCTACTCTAGCATAGATCCTTGTTAGCATAAATTTGTGTAGCCTAACATACCCTACCCTAGACTACTCTATCTTAGTCCATCCTACACTAGCGTAGTCTAGCCTAGCCTAGTCTACTCTAGCCTCACCTATCCTACTCTATCGTCACTTAATTTATATTTGCCTAGCCTAGACTATTCTAGCATACCCTAGCCTACTATAGTCTAATCTATCCTAGCTTAACCCACTCTAACCTAGCGTACAATAGGATACCCTAAAATAGCCTACTTTACTCTAACATACCCTACTATGGCCTAACCTACTATAGCCTATCCTAGGCTAAGCTAGCCTACTATATGGTAGCATACCTTGGCATAGCCTAGAATAGCCTACACTACTCTAGCTTACTTGTCCTAGCCTATCCTACCCTAAGCTAACCTACTTTAGCCTAGCCTAGCCTAACCAATTTTATCCTATTCTATCCTAGACTAACCTAACCACATGACCATATTCTAGCTTAGCCTTCCATATCCTAGCCTAGCCCAACCCAACCTAGCTTAAGCCATCTATTATTTGGTTTTCCCTATGCCTTTTTGAAGGTTTTCATAATTTGACGGGCTACACTATATCAAAAAATATTCTACCCTCCTAGAATGATTTCCTACTCAAGAAGTACTCCTAGGACTCTCTAACTTATAAGAGTTGAAAATTATTTGTTTCTGGTTTCCTCTAGTTATTATGAATCATCATTGTGCACATTATTACAACACAGGGAGAGGAGGGGAAATAGAGGGTTGCTATGGTGTGAGGTTTTATGATGAGTACTTGATGTATTATTTTCATGAGAACACCTCTATTGGTATCTAGAAAGAGATTCTTATGGTAGAGGAGGGGATTTTCTATGGAGAGAAAGAAGGCTAGGATTTGTATTTCATGGTAGGAGTAGATCCAACGATACAAGAAGTAGGAAATTCACAAGGAAGTTAGAATAATTACCTCCATAAAGTGGATATCTACTTCCATTTTAAGGAATTTCTTTGTTTTGGTAGATAAACGTTAATCATATAATTAGGTTATTACATTATAGAAAGAGAGTACATGGATAATCTAAAAGGTTTCCTTTCAACTCAAGAGACTAAACCATAACCAAAATTTCACTCTCTGTAAATAAGCATATGATAACATAGTGTTTAGAAAAATAAATAATATTATACATTAACAAAAGGGAATAACTAAAATATACATAGACCCATATTCTCTAGGTGATAAGGTTCTGCCTTAGATCAAGTCGACAAAAAACATGTTTGTGGTTTGGCATGAACTTTTAAACATCGTTAACTTAATATCCTCTGGTTTGTCTTGGAAGATTTAAAATGGGGAAAAGGTTAGGTTGGTAATGGGCGTTGATTCTATAATAGTGATCTTTTATCTCATGCTTTTATTGATCTACTCTAGGATCATGGTTTTTCAATAATTAGTTTTTCTTTTCATATAATTAGTTTATTACATTATAAAAATAGTGTACATGGATAATCTAGAAGGTTTCCTTTTCACTCAAGAGTCTAAAGCATAACCAAAATTTCACTCTCTAGAAAGAGGCATATGATAACATAGTGTTTAGAAAAACAAATAATATTATACATTAACAAAAGGTCATTATTCAAAAATACAAAGATCCATATTCTCTAGGTGATTCAGTTATGCCTTAGGTCAAGCTGACACAAAACATGTTTGTGGTTTGTCATGAAGTTTTAAACACCTTTAACTTAATAATCATCTGGTCTGTCTTGCAAGATTCAAAATTTGGCCAATTTTTGGCTAGGAATGGGCCTTGATTCTATAATAGTAATCTTTTATCTCATGCTCTTATTTATTGACTCTAGATCATGCTTTTTCCATTATTGCATATATGAACAACTATGCCCAAATCACTCTCTAATGATAGTTTTGGGTACCCAAATCACTCTCTAACAATAGTTTTGGATGTTAGTAGATAATTTAAATATTCATAAGGAATTTAGGTATGAATGTGCCCTATTAATAAAATATTTATACTCATCACATATACATCTCGCTGACTCGAAGAATGAAATGTTTTGATCCATTGCTCTAGATGGAATTTACACTCCAAAAATTGGCACAAAGTGTATACCTTCCTTGGTAGTGGAGGATTCTATGGTGAAAAACATATAGAGTAGCATATACTCTGAATGACGTTAATACCATATACTCAAATAATAAGTGGAAAAATACAACATATTGCATATGCCATTACAATAAAGTAAATCATTCTCACGTCAAAAGGACTGTTATACATTTCTGAATTCTATATCCAAGCGTACAATAATATAATCGAGGGTACTGTAATGCTAGAATGAGAAGAAACATTAGAGAATTACATAACGGAGAGTCATAGTTTACCTGGAAACAACTGAAGGGAGAAATTTCCACAACACTGGCCATTTCCCAATGGTCGACTTTGTAGAAGGAGTACCATGGTCTCAGGTGGATGAATTTCTCAATACACAAATGACGACATAAATGGAAAGCTAGCAGAAGAGGACTGACAAAGCGAGGTGAACTTCACATGGGAAGAACGTAAGTGGGAGTGGATGATTCAATCTTTGTTACCAAAGGGAGTGCTTTCTAGATGTGATATTTAACCCATTTACCAATGGGGCAAATGGGGACACCCAACTTTAATATAGAAGGTGACCCTTGACGAAAAAAGAAGCTAACACACCATGCTAGGAACAAACCAACTACATAATCGACATATAGAGTAGCATATACTCTGAAAGACCTTAATACCATATACTCAAATAATAAGTGGAAAAATACAACATATGCCTTATTCCATTCACATAAAGTAGATCATTCTCATGTTAGATGGACTGTTATATATTTCTTAATTCTATATCCAAGGGTACAATAATATAATTGATGGTACTATAATGTTAGAGTGAGAAAAATATTAGAGAATTACATAATGGTGTTAATTCGGCATGCAGTGTAAACTAAGACATATATGCATATTGGAAGACAAGAATAGGAAAGATAGATTATCCACAAAACAAGTGATTATGTTACCATTAGTTATCTCTCTTTGTGATAAGAAAAAAAAGGGGTTCATTAAACCTAAGAATTTGAGGGAAACTTTTTTCTCCATAGAACCCTCCACTACCAAGGAAGGTATACACTTTGTGCCAATTTCAGGAGCATAAATAGCAATGGATCAAACTGTTTGATTCTCAGAGTCAACGAGACAAATATGTGATGAGTATAAATGTTTTATTAATAGGGTGCATTCATACCTAAATTCCCTAGGAGTACTTAAATTATCTACTAACATCCAAAACTATCATTAAGGAGTGATTTGGGTACCCAAAACTATCGTTAGAGAGTGATTTTGGCACGTTTGTTCATATATCCAATTATGGAAAAAGCATTATCCTAGATTCAATCAATAAGAGCATGAGATAAGAGATTACTATTAGATAATCAAGGCCCATTCCCAATCTAACCTTGGCCCCATTTTCAATATTCCAATACATACTAGAGGATATTAAGTTAAAGGTGTTTAAAACTTCATGCCGAACCACACACTTGTTTTATGTCGGCTTGATCCAAGGCAGAACCGAATCACCCAAAGAATATGGATCTCCATATTTTTGAGTAATGCCCTTTTGTTAAGGTATAATATTATTTGTTTTTCCAAACACTATGTTATCATATGCCTCTTTACAGAGAGTGAAATTTTGGTTATGGTTTAGTCTCTTGAGTGAAAAGGAAACCTTCTAGATTATCCATGTACACCCTTTCTTATAATGTAATAAAATAATTATCTGACAAAAAAAACTAATTATGAAAAAACCATGTTCCTAGATTTGATCAATAAGAGCATGAGATAAAAGATTACTCTTATAGAATCAAGTCCCATTTCGAACCTAACCTTAACCCCATTTTAAATCTTCGAAGACAAACCAAAGGATATTAAGTTAAATTTTTTTAAAAATTCATGCCAAACCACAAACATGTCTTGTGTTGCCTTGATCTAAGGCAAAACTGTGTCACCCAGTGAATATGGAGCTATGTATTTTTGAGTGGTGCCCTTTTGTTAATGTGTAATATTAGTTTTTTTTCTGAATGTTGTGTTATCATATGCCTATTTCCAGAGAGTGAACTTTTAGTTATGGTTTAGTTTCTTGAGTGAAAGGGAATGTTCTAGATTATCCATTTACACTCTTTTTATAATGTAATAAACTAATTATATTACTAATGTTGATCCACCAAAACAAATCAATTCCTTAAAATGGAAGTGGAGTTCCACTTTATGGAAGTAATTATTCTAGCATCCATGTGAATTTCCTGCTTCTTCTACTATTGGAGCTACTCCTACCATGAAATATGAATCCTATCCTTCTTTCTTTCCATAGAAAATTTCCTCCTCTACAATATGAATCTATTTCTAGATATCAAGATGGGCGTTCTTATGAAAATAATACATCAAGGACTCATCCTAAAACCTCACCCCATAGCCACCCTATATTTCCCTTCCTCTCCATGCCTTGTAATAATGTGCACAATGATGTTTCACATTAAGTAGAGGCAACAAGAAACAAATAATTTTCAACTCTTATAAGTTAGAGAGCTCTAGGAGTACTTCTTGAGTAGGAAATCATTCTAGGAGGGTAGAATATTTTTTGATATAGTTTAGCTCATCAACTTATGAAAAACCTTCAAAAGGCATAGGGAAAAGCAAAGAATAATGATAAGCACTACAAGCTTTAGACAATATGTTTCAGTCAAAATTCATGGTCAATCATGTATGGATCATGAGGTATCCATGAAAAAACAAGATCATAGTAAACAAATATTCAACAAGGAAAAGTGTCAAAAAGTTTCGCAGCGATGTCACCTTCTTTCCATTTATATCTTGCTTTAGTCTCTTCCTCCCTCATTGGAAGGCATGGCCCCATTAAACATGAAAATGATTTCCAATCAAAATCTTGGAGAACACGATTCACATTGTTGTTTCCTTCCTCGATACGATTTCAATGTTTATGGTGTTTCTTTCAAAAAGAATTCCTCCTATATGCAAAGCAATTTCTCATTTGCATTTTATATTCTTTCAATAGAATTTCTTTCATAGGTTATGGTTTGGATAACACCCCTTGTATAGTCTTTGTTTCCTCATTCAAATCTCTACAAGTATTTCCTTCCATAATATTATAGAATGGAACTCTCCTTCTATACTTGGCTTACTTCACAGCTTAAGTTCCCTCTCTCTAGCTTGTTCCATTGTCATATCATCATTCCTTTGCTTGTCTCTCTAGTTGACCTAACACCTATCTCCTTAATCCATCCTAGGTTGGCTCACCCATTTCTTGGGCTACTTGTTGTACTCTTCCTTACTAGATCTTGGCCTCCTTTTCCACTCAACCACCTTGATATGATCCTTCTACATGTGGTTCTTATCTTCATCCCTATGGTTTGCACCCTATTTCTAACAATTTTCTCTTTTATCATGGTTAGTTCCTCCAACATTCCCCATTAGTGTGCATGTGTTTGTAGAGGAGAAAATTACTCCCATGAATGGGCTTCTTCAGGGAATTTACTTATGCATAGACTTCTAGGGGAAAATGTTATGTATTTTTGTTAGCTCACCCTTGGCCCCATCAAAAATGATCTAACCGGTATGGAAAGAGAAGGAACAAGCCAGATGCATCGTCTGTCAAAATAAAGGTTATTTTGATGTTGGGAGATTGGTTTCCAAATACTCGGCACACATGCAGATGTTTGAGACAATACATGTACACTATTGACATATGTTAACAATTTATGTTTTCATTTTTTAGATTCTTGATTGACAGTGCAGAAATTGAGCATACCTCCTACACACTATGGAGCTCTTGCATCACCACATGAAGGACTTGGACCAACAACTAGAGCAACACCTTGATATCCTACCCTCTGAAATATTAAGTACCCCATCTAAGCCACAACAATGGATTTTGGAACCTCTTCTTAGTGTAATGTTATTCCTAATATTTTATTGTAATCTAGCATTATTATCTATTCTCATGACCAACCTAGCTTTCCTTTTAGTTTATGTATAATGTTTTTTTATTATTATTGAAAACTATGTTATGAAATTTGGTTATGGTATGGTCTTCATAGTGAAATAATTAAGTATAAATAATCTTAGTTATATCTATGAACACTCTTGCTTATAATATAATACAATATGGATTGACCAAAATAAAAATTATAAATTATATATAGATATAATAAATTCTTAACAAAACTATAAAATTATTTCATAATTTTTAATATCACTTTTTGTTACTTGATCCTTCCATTATAATATTAACTTTTTTACAACATATCTTATTGACTCCCTATCTTTAGATTTCCACTGGAGAAACTAGACTACGCGAAAGGTATGGAGTCTGAAATAACAAAATTCAACTAAAGATAGAAATATATGTTTAGACAGCTAAATCATTTTTCCTCCATAGTTGGGTAACTAACAATAAAACTCATCCAAAAAGTAAAAAATTTCATTCCATGGAATGTAAGATAAAAATCTATAATGGTAAAATTAAAAACTATGATGGATTATAGACACCCTAGATAAATAATATAGAAACCCAAAAACTAAACAGTGTCAATAATGCGGAACCTAGGTCTTACGAGGAGAAGAAATGATCCATATTAATTGGATTTCCCTTGAGCTTGAATGGCAATGGAAATGGTGAGCCAGGTGATGATCCCATCTCTAAAAAATTTATCCCTGCTTCATTATCCAATATAGTGTCATTTAGCTCATCTAATCAATGGATAAGATTAATCTATGACTAATATTGATTTGTCATAACCATTCTTAGTAACTGTTTCACATGCTAAAAGAGATCCACTTTATGGAGGTAATTCTTCTAGCACCTACATGAATTATTTTTGTCTACTACCCATCAAAATACTCCTACCATGACATATTTTCATATATTCATATCGTAAGATGAATTTTTGAAAAATACATGTTACAAAAATGTGTCATTTCATAACATTTTTTAACAATTTTATTCTTTGAATGTGTGTATTAATTTTTCATTTCTTTATATATTATGTAAGAATTTTCCCTAATTTTTGCATGTTTTAATATTAATTTAAATTTTATTCTTATATTCTTTGAGGGGGGAACCTATCACAAATTTTATTTGAACCTTGATGGGGATGGTTTCCACTTCTCCACTTGACCACTCAATCTAGATTGAAATCTCATTCGATAAAATAAATATGTAGAGTTTAATTAATTTTAGCTACTTTTCGTAGTTTTGCTTTATATGGAACAAGACTAAATGATCTAATATCTAATTACATAATTTGAATTTTTTTAAAACACAAACATACGAAATCTTATTACATAAAGGGTGAGCACATCAGACATGGAATTTCAAACTAAATGGAGAGATTTGGTTTCTCCTCTCCACCACCCAAACTGGAACTAATTAATAGAAAAATATTTACAAACATCATGCCCCAATCATAATTTAGAACTAGCTATGCACACTCCAACAACATCTCATCACATAAAGAATAAACACATCACAAGTTGGAATTGAACCTAAATGGGTTTGGTCATTGTCCCTGCTAGCAAAATTGAACTAAAACTAATTGACATGAAAATGATTTGAAAACATCTTGTCGCGCCCTTGAGAAATTAAATGATCGTGATATGCTTTTTTCCTTACCAAACCTAGTTAAATTGGAAAAGAAATCATGTCATAAGTTTGATATCAACCTATATCTAGAGGATAATGACTTCTCTTCTTAATGATGCAAGCTAAACCAAACTCATTACAAGATATTCTCCCACCAACGAGTGCCTATGCAGATTTAAGATTATCGATAATTTTCTAATGGGCAATTTTCTAAAATTAATTGATCCAATATGGGAAAACATGTCGCGTGAGATATCCGATACTTAATAAAGAGGATAATAACGTCTCTTCACCATTAAAACAAGACATAATAAATTGAATAAAAAAAATTATGTCGAGTTTAATTAAGTTTAGCCATGTTTTCATATTCTTGCATCTATTACATAAATTATTATTGTGGTGATATAGGAAGGTGAGAAAAAAATTACTTATAATGAACCATAAATTGTGTTATGTGGAGGAATAAGTAGCTCTCAAATTGTACCACGAAGTGAAAAGTGTAGTGTCGCCTAAACATAATGTCATATACATTAGTTGAAATATTACACTTAAATATCATACATTTAAACTATTATGTCCATTCATGTTTTAATTAAAATGTAGTTATGTTTTTTTTTCTATTTAAATTGTGATGAGTATGTGTGATTTCTCACTCTTCGCTTTTTGTTCATGGAAACAATGAGAAATTTTGTTGAATAAATTATGTTTTTCATCTTAGAATAGTTTTTACAACTTTAATATTCTTTATCTTCTTACCTACTATCCCACATATAATTTTTAATCTTTGTGTTATATTTCTATTGAACTATTTGGTGAGTCCACATAACTCCAACTCCAAATATGGCAAGCCTGCTACAAAGCTTCAATAGGAAAATTCAAACATCAAAACAAGAGATTTCCTAGAGCTTTCACCTCACTATTCATTCTCCAACTACTTAGTTGTAATTGAACTATAAAGGAGGTTTACCCATATCCAAAAAACCTTAAGGATTTTGAACAAGAACAATTTAAGGTGATGAAAAAGTCTTTCAAGGTGATGAAAAAGTCTTTCAACTATAAAGGATGTTTACCCATATACAAATCACCTTAAGAATATTCAACAAGAACAATTCAAGGTGATGAAGAATTCTAAGGACAGTTTTAGGGTACTTGTACTTGTAGATCGATCATGGATAGGATATTAATTACCAAAGTTCAAGCACTCAATTATTAGGCCAATTAAGTAAACTATCAAGGTTTAATAAGTATTTTTTGCGTAGATTTTCAATATTATGGCATACAATACGATATAACAATTGGAAGAAATAACTTTATAATGATAAATAAGGAAATATTAGGATTGTCAATTAGCTATGCAAAGAATAACATTTGCAATTGAGCTTTTATGACAGAAACACAAAAACAATTGTTGATATTGGCCTTAGAATTAGTGTTATATAATGAAATAAACATTAGGTTTTGATTTCTAATCATTATTTTATGAAATATCTAATAAAGACAAAAAAACACATTAATAAAATTTCCTTTTTAGAAACATTTCAAAGAAGGCTAAAACTAGATATCATAATTTTGGAGAGAAGAGAGAGAAAATAGTTATAGAAGATAGACTAATAACCACCATCTATAAAAGTTCCTTGATATAAATGATCAATTGAGATTGTTTTCCAAAAAAATTGCAATTATGGCTATTGACATAAAACCTAGGAGTATCAACCTAGGAGTTAGATATCCATCATCATCATTTTCAGAAAATGAGATGATAAAGCAACGTTTAAATTATCTTCCCAAAAAAAGTAGCCATACCACCTCACTGAAATAACAATTTTGTTTGTTGATAGAAAACCTAGGATATAGATACCCATCACCATCATTTCCAGAAAATGATATGATAAAACAACTTTTAAATGTTGTCCTTAAATCTTGCCAACACAGTGATTAGTTTATTGTCAGAAAAAAAAGTCCACTACATTTAAATTTCTTAAAAAAACTAATGGCTTGATCCCCTTTTTCTCTTTCTGAAAAAAAACCATTACTCTTCAATTTCTTAGGAAAATGAATAGCTACCTCCCCTTTTTCCTCAAAAAAATGCAGTCTCTCAATTCTCACCACCATGCAACGGTCATTCGTTGATTTAAAAACCAACATATAGCTACCCATAAAAATCATTATCTTAACGAAATAATGAAATATTTTTTTGATTTAAAACAACATCATTATGGAAATATTCCTTAACAACTATTCTTCAATGGCCTCCTACTTCCATTTCGTCTCGAAACACTTCCGCGTTACAGCGCAACAATCTCACTGTTTGTCGGCTCTGTTCGTTATACCGAATAGACAATGTTTTTATTTTTTTAGTGTAATATCCGTAGTCAGGATTTTGATGGTCAAAACTCCATGTATTTTAAAACTTGGTTTCTTGGGATTTCACTCCATTTAAAATTGATTTAAATGTTCGAAAAATATGGCTGGGCTTCTAATAAGTGAAACTTCTGTATTTTTTATTTTCAGGACCTAAATTTGAGGGGAATTTTTTTACTTCGGGTTTTCCTGTATAATTGGTTTCAGATTTAATTTATTTCGAAGTTCTTTGAATATTAAAAAATTATTTGATCACTAAATTAATTTTGTATATTATTAGACAGATCAATAATTGAAAATATTATTAGAGAAATCAATAATCGAGAGAAAGCTAAATTAGTATTGAAACACTTCTGCAGTTGCCAAGTTCATTTCAAATTCATTTAAAAAATACCCACTCCACTTTAGATTTGTTTAAAAAGCTTGTACTCCATCCATGTCTCTTTTAAAAAAATGGCCACTCCCTTCATCCTGACAGAGTGATAAGATTATGATCGTAAAACACCCACTCCATCCATCAAATGCTATCACACCGTTATCCATCATTATCACAATAAAGCAATGTGTAAATACCGTTTAATTTGTCAGCGTAAGAGCTGGGAATGCGTCAGCGCAAAAGCTGGGCGAGGGAGCCCAGGTGAGGCTCTTGAACCGTAATATGGGATTCCAATTATTGATCTTGAATTATATTCATATCTATAATAGAGTAAGGATACCAATATTATGATAGCGATAGAGGCTCTAAATGTGCATATGAAAATGTTTCAGTGCTCGTACCGAGGTTGCGAGGTTGCCGCAAATCTAATGGGTGAAGACAATGAACATGAGGGAGGTGATGCTTCGTACTGATGACAGTGTTGATGGATGTGTGGGCTACGACAAGAATGGTGGTCTTGAAATTATTTACTTGGCCAGAAGAATCCTCGACGGAGCTGTAGCGTCGGTGAAAGATAGAAGTGGTTCTTGAATTGGGGTTCAGATTCTAATTTATTCTTGAATTCCAAGTAAAATGTGATTGAGACAGTAATTCTTGAATTCAAAAGTAAATACAATATGTGATAGCCTGGTTGAGGGATTGGATATTTTTGCTGGTAGAAATTGGTAAGATAAATGGGCCACCAAGAATAATATATTTGTTTATGTGACTATTATCCTTCTCTTTCTTGATTTTCTTTAAATTAATGACTTACCTGATCACTCTATTTTTTCAATGAAATGGGTAGCTTCAATCTGAAATGCGAATAAGAGAACTTACTTTTATGATTCTCTCGCAGATGGAGAGATTCGAAAGGAGGGAGAAGATTTTATCGTTTTACTTGCACGACTTGTCATTTTGTATGTGCATTTTGACAGGTAATTATTTATATAAAACTGTTTCTATTTTCTCGCCTTGTAATGGCCCCAAACCCCAATGGCCTAATAGATATATATTTTGTCCTTCTATTTCTGTCTGTTTGTCTTGCAATTGCCTCAGGGACCCTCTGCGTTCCTCAGACGAGACAACCTTTTTCTTACATCTCTCCCTCTATTCTATTTGACGATCTCTCCCTCTGTTTTATCTTCCAAATATGATGCATGAGAAATAAGGAGATTAAGACTAGCGATACTCATTACACATATTTATATAGAAGAAACATTTAGATTCATTATTAAATCATTTAGGTTTGCATTTCCTTTGAATGAATTATATGAAAGCAGATGATCAAAATTCCCATTTTCACATGTATAAACATTGTAGGTTCTCTTAGAATCCTAGGAAGGTATCGTCCCTTATATATCTATTGCAGAAATATCTCCCATTTGGTGATCTAGTCTGGGTGGTTGGACATATGCATGACTTTGCGCATGTCTGTGTATTCCTATGTATGCGCGAGTCTGTGTGAGTTTCTTTGTGAGAGTGTATTCTTTACATTTCTGTCAAAATTATTGCAGGGATCTGTTCGATTATTCTATGGATAGGGACCTCCAACTGAAGAGCATTTCCCTTTCACTCAATGTAATCTCTTTGACTCATAATGTTTCAGTCAATGCGGTTCAGTGGAGTTATCTGTCAACTCTTTTAGATTGAATGGCATTCGAGTGCTACCCATCGATGTTATGCCTTGAAACATCACATCGAAATCACAGGAGCTTTCGTAGTATTTTTTCATTTTGCAAACTTATTAGTAATATTCATCATCGTTGGTTTATGAGTTATAATCCGCTAGTTCTGATCCACTTTATGAAGAACCTTTTGTTAACGTTATTAAAAAAAAATTATTGTATAATTGAAAAAAGAATAATGACAAATTTAAGATATTCTTTATTTTTTTTTAGTGTTGCAGGCCACATTATAGCGGTTGTGTTGCAGGTTGGCCATTATAAAAGGTTGTGTTGCAAGTTGGTGGTTATGCTGCCCATATTCTAAGGATATTATAACAAGGAGGAGCTTATATAACTGAGTTAATATTTGAGACCATAATGATATACTGTGTAAAATGATATATTATTTTCATGATTTTCTTAGGTGGCCTTCCTTAAGGCATCTTCTTTTATGGTTTTCTTTTTATTTTCTTGGGTGTAGTTTTTTACCATTCTTTCCCAATGTTATTCTTTTTGGTCATTATTAGAATGTAAGTAATAAACTCACATGAAAGAGGATCTGTCCTTTTTCTTGTCTTTTTTCTTGGTCAATTGTGCATTCAAGTATGTCCCAAAGGCAGGAGGTTGTCATGATATCCACAAGGTATTTGAAGACATGTATTTTTAGAGTAGTCCAAGGCATTGGTTTAGATTGGGCTTAGATTACGCCATGATTATTAAATTATTGTGTTGTCTTCATTCAAATCTATAGTTTAATGTGCATGTAGGTTTAAAACTTCCAATGTCTTTTTAGTTTAGTTTTAACACTAGTATGGGAAAGCAAGTGTAGTTTAAATCTAATTGTAAGGTAGTCTTGTTTCATTTTGATCAGTTATGTTGTAATTTAGTTTTGTTTTATTTAAGTATATTTCCCACTTATTTATTTACTATAGTTTGGTGTGAGTATAGTTTGCAACATTTCTCACAATTATTAAAATGAGCTGCTCTAACTTATCATCCTAAAAGTCATATTTTTTAATAGCGTTTATTTTTATAATTAAACTAAATTTCTCCTACTAGGTAGTTTAGATTAAATGGCTTTCTCCAATAAGATATGTAAGTTATGTTTTTACTTTTTATAAATGCATTTTCAATTATATATTCTAATTTTTCATGCTAGATTTTGTTTTTACGTAATTATTATGGTTAGGTTTTATATATTTTCATTATTAAATTAGATATTAATACATATAATATATCTTAAATAATTTTTTTGTAATTATTTTTTTATTGATACCATGTACTTTAATTTATTTTTAAATTAATTTATTTATAAGTATTTAGTTTCAGTTTATTTTTTAATTATTTTAAAATTTAAATAATATTATTTTATTAAGTTCTACAATATTTTATAATTTTAACTAAAATAATATAATGAAAAATGTTTGAATTTATATAATATAAAGGGATATTGTTTTTATATTAAAATCTATCTTATAAAACCCAATAGTGATGTAAATGGTTTATAAGATTAATTTTGAATATGTGTTTTATTAATGTCTCAACTACATCATATATGTATAAATTCCTATATTAGACTAGAGTAGGCTACAATAGAGTAGGCTAGGCTAGACTAGGCTAGGCTAAAGTATACTAGAGTAGACAAGATTATAGCAGGCTAGGCTAGGCTAATGTAAAGAAAGGTAGTCTAGGATAGGGTACAATAGGCTAAGGTAAGCTAAAATAGGTTATGATAGGGTAAAGTAGGCTAGGCTAGGCTAGAGTATACTAAGTAAGACTAGGCTAGAGTAGGCCAAGTAATACAAGGCTAGAGTAGGTGAAGCAAGATGAGACTAGAGTAGGCTAGGTTAAGCTAAGAAAGAGTAGGATAGGATAGTATAGGATAGAGTACACTAAGGTAGGCTTAGGTAGAGTAGGTTAGGTTAGGCGAGGTTAGGTTAGGCTAGAGTAGGCTAGCCTAGAGTAAGGTAGTCTTTCGTAGCTTATTAGGCTAGAGTAGGCTAAGGTAGGATAAAGTAGGCTAGGCTAGGCTATGCTAAGATAGGTTATAGTAGGATAGGTTAGGCTAAGCTAAGCTAGAGTAGACTAGGTAAGGTTAAGATAGAGTAGACTAAGGTCAGCCAGGAAAGGTTAGGCTAGGCTAAAATAGTCTAGTTGGTTAGAGTGGGCTATATTAGGCTAGGCTAGAGTATGTTAGGCTATAATAGGCTAGGCTAGAGTAAGCTAGGCTAGAGTAGTATAAAGTAGTCTAATGTATGATAGAGTATGAAAGGCTAGAGTAGGTTAGAAAATTTTATGATAGGATATGCTAGACTAGGATAGGGTAGAGTAGGATAGGCTAGGTTAGAGTAGGATAGAGTAGGGTGGAGTAGAGTAGGCTAGGCTAGAGAAGGCTAAAGTAGGCTAACCTAGAGTAGGCAAGGCTATGGTATGTTGGGATATACTAGCCTATACTATGGTAGATTGGGATATACTAGGCTATGCTAGGATACATGTAGGGTAATGCTTAGGGTTTAGGGTTTAGGGTTTAGGGTTTATGGTTTAGGGTTTATAACACTTTACTAAATTATTTTAATAAATACTTAAAGAAAAGTTCCAAAATGCTTGTTAAAATGTTA
>APFE031320334.1:0-16103 GCA_000404065.3 Pinus taeda | reverse complement strand
TTGGAAGACATGCTGGCTGGACCCTCTAGAGAAGGACTCAGCATCAGGACTTCGGTTGTACCTTACTCTATTTTCTGATTAATAAAGATAGATGAATGCTCTTATGGTTCCATTTCCATTTGTCCTATGAATGATTAATGCAAATTGTATCCTTCCTGACTGATACATAGTTGTTATTAGTAGATTTTATGCTCTTGTTTGCCCTCTCTTTGCTTGTGCAGGTGTTGATCCGCGAGGATAGCGGGGAATTGTGATCAGCTGGAGTGAAGGAGCGAGAGGATTATCTCTTCGACAAACATAGCGTTGGAATCCAAGTAGGTTACTCTTACCCACTTGTTAATTACAACTAGGAACTTGCGGTGCAGCATTGTTTGATTGTTGCTAGACCCCTGTTGGGCTAGTAGGGATCGCCTCTATCCGTAGAGGGGATTTACCTCACCAACAACAAGTGTTAGAGAAACAGATGATCTAGTTCCTTGGAGGGGAACATTCCTATGCTCAATGCAGGGAGACGAAATTGGTCAAGGAGACTCAAAGGGATGCTCTTTCCACAAGTAAAAGGATGTGTCAAGTTGCAGAAGCTAAGTGATTACATGGTTGACTTTGCAAAAGACATGGTCAAATAAGTGGCTTAAACACGAGTCCAAGTGAAGTCGGCTCAAGGCCAAAAGGTACAAATAGTCAAAATGCAATGCAGCAGTACAACTCAACACAAAGGAGCCTCTAGGGTTTAAGGCCAGAAATTAGTGCGGAAGAAAGCAAAATGTGTCTTCAATGCATCAGTCATGGCAAGACTAAAGAGAACTCCCGAGCCTACTCAGTATAGCAGCATGGGCAACCAATGTCAGTGAGGATCTAACTAAGATTCCCATGTAAAGGATGGGTCTACCATCGCATCATGATTTTAAAAAAATTGGCGAGTGGAAATGGTTTACTAACCACAATACGATGGGGTCGACCCTATGACCAATGTATCGTTGAATGGAGGCTAGTATGCAAGATGCAGCAGAAAATGGTTTTCCCTAACCTAAATTCCAATGAGAGAATGATACTTGCCATGATGGGTGAGAGGTCATGGGACCAAAACAACATCTCGAAGAAGTCTCCAAAATATCTTATAAAAACAACTCACTCTCAACAATCCAAGCCCATGGGTCAAAAAATCCATTAGACAACAATCAATTTTTGAAAAAATATTTTGCAATTTGAAAGTTATATAATGTCTTTTGGACTCACATTTTTTTCATTTCTGTTTGAAGCAAAGAGATGTGGAGAAAAACTAAGCAAGCTTTCCTCTGAATAATTGGACCATTCGAATCACCCCAATGTCTCTAGGTAATCCTCAAATCCTACTTGTAATGCTTTATGATAGTTTATAAAAGTTTTTTCAAAGTTTTGACCATGGGAAACAATGCCCAAAAATTCAACTCTGCTTCCACGTGGATTGGATCTGAGTAACCCACGTATACGACAGCCCTACATGTGACTATGTGTAAAGGGAACCCGCTTGTATGCGAGTTAAAGTTTTAACATATAAATTCATGGTTGAAACTTCAATTTTTTGCAGGATGAATATCACTTGGAGGGAAAGAGAGCATAATGCCATAGATAATGAGGTAATGAATGATCAAAATGCATTGAATGCTCTAAGAGGCTGTGGCTTACTCAAATTCTTCAAAATCCCAAATATGAAAGCCAATATGCACTTACTAGAACTTTTGATCCACTACTGGAGTGCAAAGGAAGATGCTTTCATGATCTACCATATGCCTCTATGGATTGAGGTTGAAGATATCTATTTCATTACCAGTCTCTCCCAAAGAGGGGAGTTCGTGCACTCGACAGGGAGGACGAGAGGTATTTTTTCGATGGAAGACTATGTCCATATATATTGTCCTGGACATCCAGAGAAGATTGGGAGTCAAATTCCAATCAAACATGTGGAAAGTCTATCATTGACGATTTTGCTATTTACCATTGCATGGGTAGATGGGTCAGCTTCCTTGCATCAGGCGTCATGACTATCTATGAGCCTGGTAGTGGAATGTCTTACCATAATATTTGACTATGCATGCCTCTTCTGGCTAACATGAAGAGATCTCAATGCTCAGGATGATCCTAACGATCTCCTAATACTCTCTTATATAGTGTTATACCTATCTAATACTGACGTCAAAAGAAAAATAATTGAGGGTCCTGTCGGTATCTTTATCCACCGACGGTGTCTACTCAATTATTTTCTGTACAAAAGAATCCTGTCACAACATGTGATCAACCTTATCACATTGCTGACAAAGATTCTACCATGTGTCGGTATCTTTATCCACCGACGGTGTCTACTCAATTATTTTCTGTACAAAAGAATCCTGTCACAACATGTGATCAACCTTATCACATTGCTGACAAAGATTCTACCATGTAGGGCTTCTTGTTTCCCAAAGATCCTCTTCGGATGGTCCTGGAGACGGTTCGTAATCATCATACTGTTGTTGATAGTACCTGGCCATGACCCGATTGTATTGTTCATCGATTCCTTCATTTGGATCTTGCGCATCTGTCATCTCTACTTTTTCTTTTTCTTGTATTATTGTTGTCCGGCTAGATTCTGCTGATGAAGATTCCCCTTTGCTGAGATTCGTTTTTATCTTGTGTAGGCCCTGTTGTTGTGGAGTATACTGTGCTTCTTGTTTTTCCCACTTGTTCAAAAACGGAAGACCACTTATGTCTATGTCAAGAAACGAATCTTTAAAAGCACTACGAGTTGCAGGTGATTTTTGTACTGCCAGTTCAACACCATCTAAAAGCTCCCACTTGAAGATCTGAAACATATTTGTGGAACTTTCAATTGAATGTTGTATCCATAACCGACAATTTTCATTTAATTCATCTTTATGTTGCCATCCCAATTCAAATATCATTGATGTACATATTCTTTTAGAAATCATCAGGCTTATGAGATGGATGACATTGTTGTTCCAATTTGGATGTGAGACCGAGATTGTTATTAACGCCTTCTGATTAATTATAAACTTGAGTGCTTTAGGCTGACCTTGCAATTCATCTAATTTCTTGAGAATCTGCACCTTCTCTGTCAATCTTAAATTTCCAAATTCGTGAAACCATTCGGCATGCTGCTTAATAAGCTCCTGATTGTTACTTGTTTCAAAATTACCAATTTTCTCATAACTAAAGATTTGATTGAAAGGATTTGGTTCAATGTTATCTCGGATCCTTAGACTATGAAAATCCCAAGGATATGAAAATGTTTTCAAATACTGCACTGTTCGCTGAATGCACTGGGAGATTCTGGTAGATGGAATTTTTGTACATTTTGCTCCTCTAATTTCCCAATCTGCAAAACCTTCAAAAATCTCGTATTGAGGGAAAGAGTCAGTATTTGCATAGTTTTCATCAATCCTTTGGAGAAATGCTGATTCTAATTCTTCAAAAATATCTGGAATTTTTAATGAAACCAAATATTTTACCATTTCTTCCTTTATGGGTATTTCTTCAAGATCTAAGATCTTAGCACCTGTGAATAGGCTGAATGCAAAATCTACACCACCTATGATCTGATAATAATTTAAAATCATGAGGGTCCAGATCATTTCTTTAGTGTAAACGCTAGACCATAGATCATTGAGGCTTCTGAAATAAAGTTTGACTTTCATGTTTGGTAAAGAAAATATTTTTACCAAGTTGTCATCTAAGCCCAAGGATATACCCAAGTTTTTTGATTGCCATGCTTGGCACTTGCGAATCCACATGTTTCTTCTAAGCCTCAGTCCTACCACCTTTTTTATTTCATCAGTGAGCCAATTGACATGGCTTTCCAGAATTCTGAATCTATCGACAAAAGTGGCAAAACTGTCATCTTCTGGTTTTTTTACCTGGAATTTCGAAAACTGAATGTTTACAAGTTATATACATTTTGTTCATGTCTCTTGTCAAGGAGTCTGTCAGAAAATTTGAGTTACCTGGGATCCATTCAACTTCAAATTCAAACTGTTGGAACCAAATCTGCCAAGCTAATATTCTGCCTTTAGCAATTTGCCTTGAAATTTTGGCAGATAAGAAATATTTGAAATTTCTGGAATCTGTTCTGACTAAAAATTTTACGGGTGTAAGATATACCTCAAATCTTTGTATCCCGTTGAAGATAGCTAATGTTTCTTTTTCAGCAATGAAATAGTTCTTCTGACTAGATGTGAATTCCCCAGAAGCATAACCGCAAAGATTCTCTTCAAGTTTACCTTCACTGTTTCTTCTTTGTTCTAATAAAACGGCAGCCCAAAAATCTAAAGAAGCATCTGTCTGCAGAATAAGTAATCCATCACCTGGTGGTTGAAGTTTTGGTAGATGCTGGCATTCTTCTTTCAAATTTTTAACGGCTTCAGTTGCTTCCTGTGACCAACCTTGTTTTTCATGTTTTCTGATAGGTGCTGTCTTTTCTGATAGATTTGGAATGTATTTGTGAAGATAATTTAAGACTCCCAAAAATCTTTGAATGGTCTTGGTATCCTTCAATTCATCAGGAAACTGAGTCAATTTGGTTAAAACATGAGGTTGCATTTGGATTGCTCCATTAGCAACATTAATTCCCAGAAAATCCATATTTTCTTGAAACAGAGACATTTTTCTTTCTGACAAGACTATTCCATGCTGCTGAACTTCTTTTAAGAAAATTTCTAAATGCTCTAAATGAGTATGTATATCTGGGCTATGTACAAGAATATCATCTATATATGTGACTATAAAATCATATTTAGCAAAAATATAGTCCATTCTCCTCTGGAAGAATGCGGGGGCGTTTTTTAAACCAAATGGTACCACTTTCCACTGATAAAATCCTGCTGGGCAAATGAAAGCGGTTTTATGCCTATCCTCTGGTTGGATCTGAATCTGATAGTATCCCGACTTCATGTCAAACTTACTAAACACTTTGCTGTGCTGAATCTTCTGCATGATTGTCTCAGGTCTTGGTAATGGATAGTTAAAACTTTGAGTAATAGCATTAAGAGGTTTGTAGTTTATTACCATTCTTGGCTTACCTCTTACTATTTCAGAATGATTCCTCACAAGAAATGCTGAACAAGAATAATGAGATTCGCTGGGCTCAATAAGCTGCATCTGTAGTAATTCTTTTATCTGCTTCTTTATCTCTTGCTCATCTGCTGGGGTACAAGGAATCATCTTACCTTTTACGCCATTATCGTGCAAAGTGACGATTTCTTGCATCGGGCTCTCTGTCAGCCAAAACTGTTGTGGGTTTTCAGAACAACTCTTCAACAATCTTTGATAGATATTACTTTGTTCTTTTGACCAGTTGGGATCTATACAAGCCAATTGTTTTGTTTTTGATTCTGCTCTTTGTTCATAGAATTGTAATACTTCCTGCCAATCATCAGAATCTTGTTTTGGTTTTCTGGTTCCTATTCTTTTCTGGCTATTTTCTTTCCTGGCTTCAGAGTTTGCAATAAACAATCTAGGAACAGCAATAGCTTTCTTTTTTAAATTAATAACCAGCTTATCTTGACTGATTGTAACTGGAAGAACAGAATTTATAAATGGCATTCCCAACATAAGACTTGCTGAAGGATCAAAATGCTGAATTGCAGAAATCTTAACAATACTCCCTCCCACTTTTAAAGAGATATTATCAACATAATGTGTTAGATTCACAGATCCTCCTATGGTTTCTGAAACCAAAATATTTTTAAGTGGTTTCCACAGTGATTTGAATAAAGAGGGTCTAGCCAAATTATTTGATCCACCGGTGTCAACAAAAGCATCAACAGAAATCCATTCATTTCTTACTTGAACCTGAACTGGGATATAAATGAGGCTATCTGTTTTGACAATCTTTTTTAACAACCCATTTTCTTCTATTCTCTTAATTTCTGGTTGAGGCAAACTTGTGGAAACAGTTGTTTTCTTTTCAAATGGACAAAAAGCATTTATCTGAGGGTAGGGTGGCATAGGTTGTTTCCCTTGCCTGATTGATAATGAAGCAGTGCTTACAGACTCATCGTCTGAATCATATGAGGTCTCGCTGGTAACATCATAATCTGTGCTACTTTCTTCTTCACTATAATGCTTTTCATCTGACCATTCGTCATCGGAACATGACCTACAAACATTCATTTTTTGTACAGTTTCTTCGTCTTCTTCTGCTTCTGCATCTGATATTTCAGTCAAAATATAGACATCTGAAACTTCATCATTTGAGTTTACAATTGACCAATCATCCTGGAAATCTTGAATGTCTATACAGGCTTTTAAAGCACTGGATGATTTTTGTGGGCACTTTCTTGCAAAATGTCCTTCTTTTTTACAAATGAAACAACAATTATTGTTTCTTGGATTTCTTCTTTTCTTCAAGAATTTATATTTTCTGAATGGCTTTCTTGGATTAGAGACTTTCTTGGGTTTGTATTTGCCATACCTCTTTGATTTTCTTTTCTTAAAAGGTGTCCATGGCAATACTGCTTGACAAACATTGGAGCTTGGAGTAATATCATTAGCTTTCTTCTGCCAACATAAATATTTAACCTTTTCTGAAACTCTAAACAGAAGATTCACCCAATATATTTGCTCTAATGTTTTATATTGCAATTCTATGTCTTTCATTATGAGGTCTCCTAAATTGCCTGGTATTTTTGTTAAGTATGCGATTTTCTGAGCCACATCATTTGAAAGATTAGCTTTATAAACCTTAGCCATAAAATCTTTACTGAACTGATCTAAATATTTTAGATCTTTTAATTCCATCCTGCTAAGATCAGTTAGAAGCTGTTTTCTTTCATCAATCGGTTCTGGAACGAACTGTGTTTTAAGTAACACTTCTAGAGTGGCTAATCCTGATTCCATGACGGCAATTCTTTCTTCCGGAGGTGGTCCCATCCACCAGTCGTATACCATTCCTGCCATTCTTTTCTCTGCTAAAAGTATAATAGATACATTATCCAGTTTTGTTGTAACCTGCATCTGATATAGGGCTCCTATCCATATTCTAATAGATTCTCCTGGGTTAGAAGAATTATCTAGATCTAGAATGTAGCCACTAGCGTTTGCTGCTGACAGGTCTTCTTCAATTCTAGGATACTTAGCAACTTCTCTAAATATATGTGCCTTATTCTGGTTACGTATAGATGGCAAAATAAAGGATGGAAATCTAGAGGCGGCTTCATACAAAGTCATCACTTCTTTCTTTGACTCAAAAGGTTTGTGAACTCTGAAGGTCTTGGATTCACTGGTTAACTTCCCAGTATCTTTAGAAGTACCTTCATCTGTAGAAGTATTTTCTTCTGATTTCTCCTTGCTTTCTTCTTCTAAATCCCAATGATTAGGGACAGACATATCTCTATGAAATTTTGGAATTTCTCTGGGCTTTTTCTTTTGTTTTCTTCTTCTCCTTTCTTCTTTTTCTTGTTTCTCTCTCTGATGCTCATCATATAGTAATTTCAGATTTGCATTGATAAGCTCAGCTTGTTCACCTAGATCATCTAGAACATCTTTGGCATAAGCACACCAAGTGGTCAGATAATTTCCTATCTGATGTACTTGATCCATATCACTTGGATTTTGTGAATTGTGTTCTAATAATGGAGCACAGTCAGCTCTAGTAGGTGGTTGTTTTGAAAAAGATGAAGTAGTACAAAACTTTGTTTTTGGTGGCCATTTTCCTCCTTTTACATATCTCTTAGCTGCATACTGAAATTCATCTACTGGTGGGAAATTATGTACATATGTTCTAAACATTTTATTGACAGCTAAAAATGGCTTTTCTTCTGGTATGTACAGCTGAGTATCAGACCTTGGAGTACTAGTGGAAGTACTAGGCTCTTCTGGTATAGCGATCTGACGATAAAAGGACCTTCTTCCACTGGTAAGGACTGGTTCACTTTGGGCTGGTAAGACATGTTTTTCTGGCAAAGCAATTGGTCTTGGTATTGAAGGTTGACTCGGCAAGATTTTTACACAATTTTCTGCTACATACATTCTCTTGACCAATTTATTTGAACTATCTGCAGCCAGAGACTTATATTGTATATACCAATCACTAGGCAAGGCTTCTTTATCATAATGAACTCCTTCAATTTGCGCATTGCCTACACCTACTGCAATACAATCTCTTAATACTGGTTGTTTTAGCTTTTGATGCACTGTATTTGTCAATTGGAATGAAGTTTGAACAATTACTGACAAATACTCACTGTCATCAACCATCGAGAGACCCTGAACTCCTATTAGTGTCTTCCAGCAATCTTTGAGATGGACATCTGTTAAGCTAATTGCATAGTCAGGAAAGATTGTTCCATATTGACATCCCGAAGAAAGATTTCCTTGGATAGTACCAATTCGGGCATGATCATATATGTTATGTCTTGTATCAAAGAGTTCTGCTATACAAGGAGTATTTAAGCCTCTACGAACCAGCGGGGCTAACCCTATCCTTATTCCTCCAAAATGCAGATAAAAGAATCTTTTTTCTGCATGATATTTTCTGAACTTCTTAATTTCTTCATCAGAAAACAAATTCAGACCTATAATTTGAACAGATGGACCTTTAATTCTAACTTTCAGCTCGATTTCTTTGAAATAGGCCTTCTTTGTTAACTTGAACATTACTGGAACGGGATAAATTTCTTTTGTGTTTAAAGCCGGGGGATTCCAATTTTCTGGGTCTTCTACCTTTTCATGTTCAATTATATCTGTTTCCTGGGATCTATTTTCTACCTCAGAAATGGAAGATTTATCTATCGTAGAAAAAGATCTCAAAAATTTTGCCATTCTTAGTTGGACTAATTCTATTCCAGAGATTGACTGAAGTAGCGTTTATTTACTCAGTATTCGTAAAACGAAATACTTTTCGAAGGCTACCTGGCTATCTTCAGACTCTGTCTATAGAATTCAAACGAACAGAATCGAGGTATGGCTCTGATACCACAATATTAAACAACATTCGAAACAGAGGCTGAGTAAGACTTACTCGAAAATAAAGCTTGAGGCTGAGTAAGACTTACTCGAAAATAAAGCTTTCCTTCCACCCTTCTGATACAGGTATCTGATCCTCAGGCGATCATGCGCGACACGACCTCTGCTTCATAGGTCTTCACTTCAGCGCCTTACAGCTCAAACCTCTTTTGGATTATAAAAACTGTCCTCAGACAGGCGGCCCAGAAGGCTTCGATATTAATAAAAACAAGAGAATACAAAGCTTATTACAAACTCAGACTCACACAGACTCAAAACACTCTCAATGCTCAGGATGATCCTAACGATCTCCTAATACTCTCTTATATAGTGTTATACCTATCTAATACTGACGTCAAAAGAAAAATAATTGAGGGTCCTGTCGGTATCTTTATCCACCGACGGTGTCTACTCAATTATTTTCTGTACAAAAGAATCCTGTCACAACATGTGATCAACCTTATCACATTGCTGACAAAGATTCTACCATGTGTCGGTATCTTTATCCACCGACGGTGTCTACTCAATTATTTTCTGTACAAAAGAATCCTGTCACAACATGTGATCAACCTTATCACATTGCTGACAAAGATTCTACCATGTAGGGCTTCTTGTTTCCCAAAGATCCTCTTCGGATGGTCCTGGAGACGGTTCGTAATCATCATACTGTTGTTGATAGTACCTGGCCATGACCCGATTGTATTGTTCATCGATTCCTTCATTTGGATCTTGCGCATCTGTCATCTCTACTTTTTCTTTTTCTTGTATTATTGTTGTCCGGCTAGATGCTGCTGATGAAGATTCCCCTTTGCTGAGATTCGTTTTTATCTTGTGTAGGCCCTGTTGTTGTGGAGTATACTGTGCTTCTTGTTTTTCCCACTTGTTCAAAAACGGAAGACCACTTATGTCTATGTCAAGAAACGAATCTTTAAAAGCACTACGAGTTGCAGGTGATTTTTGTACTGCCAGTTCAACACCATCTAAAAGCTCCCACTTGAAGATCTGAAACATATTTGTGGAACTTTCAATTGAATGTTGTATCCATAACCGACAATTTTCATTTAATTCATCTTTATGTTGCCATCCCAATTCAAATATCATTGATGTACATATTCTTTTAGAAATCATCAGGCTTATGAGATGGATGACATTGTTGTTCCAATTTGGATGTGAAACTGAGATTGTTATTAACGCCTTCTGATTAATTATAAACTTGAGTGCTTTAGGCTGACCTTGCAATTCATCTAATTTCTTGAGAATCTGCACCTTCTCTGTCAATCTTAAATTTCCAAATTCGTGAAACCATTCGGCATGCTGCTTAATAAGCTCCTGATTGTTACCTGTTTCAAAATTACCAATTTTCTCATAACTAAAGATTTGATTGAAAGGATTTGGTTCAATGTTATCTCGGATCCTTAGACTATGAAAATCCCAAGGATATGAAAATGTTTTCAAATACTGCACTGTTCGCTGAATGCACTGGGAGATTTTGGTAGATGGAATTTTTGTACATTTTGCTCCTCTAATTTCCCAATCTGCAAAACCTTCAAAAATCTCGTATTGAGGGAAAGAGTCAGTATTTGCATAGTTTTCATCAATCCTTTGGAGAAATGCTGATTCTAATTCTTCAAAAATATCTGGAATTTTTAATGAAACCAAATATTTTACCATTTCTTCCTTTATGGGTATTTCTTCAAGATCTAAGATCTTAGCACCTGTGAATAGGCTGAATGCAAAATCTACACCACCTATGATCTGATAATAATTTAAAATCATGAGGGTCCAGATCATTTCTTTAGTGTAAACGCTAGACCATAGATCATTGAGGCTTCTGAAATAAAGTTTGACTTTCATGTTTGGTAAAGAAAATATTTTTACCAAGTTGTCATCTAAGCCCAAGGATATACCCAAGTTTTTTGATTGCCATGCTTGGCACTTGCGAATCCACATGTTTCTTCTAAGCCTCAGTCCTACCACCTTTTTTATTTCATCAGTGAGCCAATTGACATGGCTTTCCAGAATTCTGAATCTATCGACAAAAGTGGCAAAACTGTCATCTTCTGGTTTTTTACCTGGAATTTCGAAAACTGAATATTTACAAGTTATATACATTTTGTTCATGTCTCTTGTCAAGGAGTCTGTCAGAAAATTTGAGTTACCTGGGATCCATTCAACTTCAAATTCAAACTGTTGGAACCAAATCTGCCAAGCTAATATTCTGCCTTTAGCAATTTGCCTTGAAATTTTGGCAGATAAGAAATATTTGAAATTTCTGGAATCTGTTCTGACTAAAAATTTTACGGGTGTAAGATATACCTCAAATCTTTGTATCCCGTTGAAGATAGCTAATGTTTCTTTTTCAGCAATGAAATAGTTCTTCTGACTAGATGTGAATTCCCCAGAAGCATAACCGCAAAGATTCTCTTCAAGTTTACCTTCACTATTTCTTCTTTGTTCTAATAAAACGGCAGCCCAAAAATCTAAAGAAGCATCTGTCTGCAGAATAAGTAATCCATCACCTGGTGGTTGAAGTTTTGGTAGATGCTGGCATTCTTCTTTCAAACTTTTAACGGCTTCAGTTGCTTCCTGTGACCAACCTTGTTTTTCATGTTTTCTGATAGGTGCTGTCTTTTCTGATAGATTTGGAATGTATTTGTGAAGATAATTTAAGACTCCCAAAAATCTTTGAATGGTCTTGGTATCCTTCAATTCATCAGGAAACTGAGTCAATTTAGTTAAAACATGAGGTTGCATTTGGATTGCTCCATTAGCAACATTAATTCCCAGAAAATCCATATTTTCTTGAAACAGAGACATTTTTCTTTCTGACAAGACTATTCCATGCTGTTGAACTTCTTTTAAGAAAATTTCTAAATGCTCTAAATGAGTATGTATATCTGGGCTATGTACAAGAATATCATCTATATATGTGACTATAAAACCATATTTAGCAAAAATATAGTCCATTCTCCTCTGGAAGAATGCGGGGGCGTTTTTTAAACCAAATGGTACCACTTTCCACTGATAAAATCCTGCTGGGCAAATGAAAGCGGTTTTATGCCTATCCTCTGGTTGGATCTGAATCTGATAGTATCCCGACTTCATGTCAAACTTACTAAACACTTTGCTGTGCTGAATCTTCTGCATGATTGTCTCAGGTCTTGGTAATGGATAGTTAAAACTTTGAGTAATAGCATTAAGAGGTTTGTAGTTTATTACCATTCTTGGCTTACCTCTTACTATTTCAGAATGATTCCTCACAAGAAATGCTGAACAAGAATAATGAGATTCGCTGGGCTCAATAAGCTGCATCTGTAGTAATTCTTTTATCTGCTTCTTTATCTCTTGCTCATCTGCTGGGGTACAAGGAATCATCTTACCTTTTACGCCATTATCGTGCAAAGTGACGATTTCTTGCATCGGGCTCTCTGTCAGCCAAAACTGTTGTGGGTTTTCAGAACAACTCTTCAACAATCTTTGATAGATATTACTTTGTTCTTTTGACCAGTTGGGATCTATACAAGCCAATTGTTTTGTTTTTGATTCTGCTCTTTGTTCATAGAATTGTAATACTTCCTGCCAATCATCAGAATCTTGTTTTGGTTTTCTGGTTCCTATTCTTTTCTGGCTATTTTCTTTCCTGGCTTCAGAGTTTGCAATAAACAATCTAGGAACAGTAATAGCTTTCTTTTTTAAATTAATAACCAGCTTATCTTGACTGATTGTAACTGGAAGAACAGAATTTATAAATGGCATTCCCAACATAAGACTTGCTGAAGGATCAAAATGCTGAATTGCAGAAATCTTAACAATACTCCCTCCCACTTTTAAAGAGATATTATCAACATAATGTGTTAGATTCACAGATCCTCCTATGGTTTCTGAAACCAAAATATTTTTAAGTGGTTTCCACAGTGATTTGAATAAAGAGGGTCTAGCCAAATTATTTGATCCACCGGTGTCAACAAAAGCATCAACAGAAATCCATTCATTTCTTACTTGAACCTGAACCGGGATATAAATGAGGCTATCTGTTTTGACAATCTTTTTTAACAACCCATTTTCTTCTATTCTCTTAATTTCTGGTTGAGGCAAACTTGTGGAAACAGTTGTTTTCTTTTCAAATGGACAAAAAGCATTTATCTGAGGGTAGGGTGGCATAGGTTGTTTCCCTTGCCTGATTGATAATGAAGCAGTGCTTACAGACTCATCGTCTGAATCATATGAGGTCTCGCTGGTAACATCATAATCTGTGCTACTTTCTTCTTCACTATAATGCTTTTCATCTGACCATTCGTCATCGGAACATGACCTACAAACATTCATTTTTTGTACAGTTTCTTCGTCTTCTTCTGCTTCTGCATCTGATATTTCAGTCAAAATATAGACATCTGAAACTTCATCATTTGAGTTTACAATTGACCAATCATCCTGGAAATCTTGAATGTCTATACAGGCTTTTAAAGCACTGGATGATTTTTGCGGGCACTTTCTTGCAAAATGTCCTTCTTTTTTACAAATGAAACAACAATTATTGTTTCTTGGATTTCTTCTTTTCTTCAAGAATTTATATTTTCTGAATGGCTTTCTTGGATTAGAGACTTTCTTGGGTTTGTATTTGCCATACCTCTTTGATTTTCTTTTCTTAAAAGGTGTCCATGGCAATACTGCTTGACAAACATTGGAGCTTGGAGTAATATCATTAGCTTTCTTCTGCCAACATAAATATTTAACCTTTTCTGAAACTCTAAACAGAAGATCCACCCAATATATTTGCTCTAATGTTTTATATTGCAATTCTATGTCTTTCATTATGAGGTCTCCTAAATTGCCTGGTATTTTTGTTAAGTATGCAATTTTCTGAGCCACATCATTTGAAAGATTAGCTTTATAAACCTTAGCCATAAAATCTTTACTGAACTGATCTAAATATTTTAGATCTTTTAATTCCATCCTGCTAAGATCAGTTAGAAGCTGTTTTCTTTCATCAATCGGTTCTGGAACGAACTGTGTTTTAAGTAACACTTCTAGAGTGGCTAATCCTGATTCCATGACGGCAATTCTTTCTTCCGGAGGTGGTCCCATCCACCAGTCGTATACCATTCCTGCCATTCTTTTCTCTGCTAAAAGTATAATAGATACATTATCCAGTTTTGTTGTAACCTGCATCTGATATAGGGCTCCTATCCATATTCTAATAGATTCTCCTGGGTTAGAAGAATTATCTAGATCTAGAATGTAGCCACTAGCGTTTGCTGCTGACAGGTCTTCTTCAATTCTAGGATACTTAGCAACTTCTCTAAATATATGTGCCTTATTCTGGTTACGTATAGATGGCAAAATAAAGGATGGAAATCTAGAGGCGGCTTCAGACAAAGTCATCACTTCTTTCTTTGACTCAAAAGGTTTGTGAACTCTGAAGGTCTTGGATTCACTGGTTAACTTCCCAGTATCTTTAGAAGTACCTTCATCTGTAGAAGTATTTTCTTCTGATTTCTCCTTGCTTTCTTCTTCTAAATCCCAATGATTAGGGACAGACATATCTCTATGAAATTTTGGAATTTCTCTGGCCTTTTTCTTTTGTTTTCTTCTTCTCCTTTCTTCTTTTTCTTGTTTCTCTCTCTGTTGCTCATCATATAGTAATTTCAGATTTGCATTGATAAGCTCAGCTTGTTCACCTAGATCATCTAGAACATCTTCGGCATAAGCACACCAAGTGGTCAGATAATTTCCTATCTGATGTACTTGATCCATATCACTTGGATTTTGTGAATTGTGTTCTAATAATGGAGCACAGTCAGCTCTAGTAGGTGGTTGTTTTGAAAGAGATGAAGTAGTACAAAACTTTGTTTTTGGTGGCCATTTTCCTCCTTTTACATATCTCTTAGCTGCATACTGAAATTCATCTACTGGTGGGAAATTATGTACATATGTTCTAAACATTTTATTGACAGCTAAAAATGGCTTTTCTTCTGGTATGTACAGCTGAGTATCAGACCTTGGAGTACTAGTGGAAGTACTAGGCTCTTCTGGTATAGCGATCTGACGATAAAAAGACCTTCTTCCACTGGTAAGGACTGGTTCACTTTGGGCTGGTAAGACATGTTTTTCTGGCAAAGCAATTGGTCTTGGTATTGAAGGTTGACTCGGCAAGATTTTTACACAATTATCTGCTACATACATTCTCTTGACAAATTTATTTGAACTATCTGCAGCCAGAGACTTATATTGTATATACCAATCACTAGGCAAGGCTTCTTTATCATAATGAACTCCTTCAATTTGCGCATTGCCTACACCTACTGCAACACAATCTCTTAATACTGGTTGTTTTAGCTTTGGATGCACTGTATTTGTCAATTGGAATGAAGTTTGAACAATTACTGACAAATACTCACTGTCATCAACCATCGAGAGACCCTGAACTCCTATTAGTATCTTCCAGCAATCTTTGAGATGAACATCTGTTAAGCTAATGGCATAGTCAGGAAAGATTGTTCCATATTGACATCCCGAAGAAAGATTTCCTTGGATAGTACCAATTCAGGCATGATCATATATGTTATGTCTTGTATCAAAGAGTTCTGCTATACAAGGAGTATTTAAGCCTCTACGAACCAGCGGGGCTAACCCTATCCTTATTCCTCCAAAATGCAGATAAAAGAATCTTTTTTCTGCATGATATTTTCTGAACTTCTTAATTTCTTCATCAGAAAACAAATTCAGACCTATAATTTGAACAGATGGACCTTTAATTCTAACTTTCAGCTCGATTTCTTTGAAATAGGCCTTCTTTGTTAACTTGAACATTACTGGAACGGGATAAATTTCTTTTGTGTTTAAAGCCGGGGGATTCCAATTTTCTGGGTCTTCTACCTTTTCATGTTCAATTATATTTGTTTCCTGGGATCTATTTTCTACCTCAGAAATGGAAGATTTATCTATCGTAGAAAAAGATCTCAAAAATTTTGCCATTCTTAGTTGGACTAATTCTATTCCAGAGATTGACTGAAGTAGCGTTTATTTACTCAGTATTCGTAAAACGAAATACTTTTCGAAGGCTACCTGGCTATCTTCAGACTCTGTCTATAGAATTCAAACGAACAGAATCGAGGTATGGCTCTGAT
>APFE031320321.1:2940-39174 GCA_000404065.3 Pinus taeda | reverse complement strand
GCATCAGCATAGATTCCTACCTTGCCCCAAGGAATCACATGCAAAAACTGAGCTCAATCCCCGCACCCTGAATTGCACTCCCTCCAATTGCCACCAAAAAATCCAAAAACTCTAAACCAATTCCCCATATCAGTTTACTAGCCTAAAATCCTTGTTCTTAATTGGTCAACTCATCCTATTGACAAAATCCATCGAGTTTTGACCCGAGAGAGCCTTCTCATACCTCGTAGGGCTAGCTACGAGGTGAAATGGTTTGATGTAGCCTTGAGAGTTTGTCTATCTCAGCCTAGGTGAATTCCAAGCGCTAACAGAAACCCCAAATTTTGGGCGCCGCATGGAAACCCCAAATTTTGGGCGCCGGCTGAAAACCCCAAATATTGGGCGCCGCATGGAAACCCCAAATTTTGGGCGCCGGGTGGAAACCCCAAATTTTGGGCGCCAGGGCGCCGCATGGAAACCCCAAATTTTGGCCGCTTGGTGGAGACCCCAAATTTTGGGCGCCGGGTGGAAACCCCAAATTTTGGGCACCGGGTGGAAACCCCAAATTTTGGGTGCCGCATGGAAACCCCAAATTCTGGGCGTCGAGTGGAAACCCCAAATTTTGGGCATCGTGTGAAAACCCCAAATTTTGGGTGCCGCATGGAAACCCCAAATTTTGGGCGCCGGGTGAATACCCCAAATTTGGGCGCCGCATGGAAACCCAAATTTTGGGCGCCGCATGGAGACCCCAAATTTTGGGCGCCGGGTGGAAACCCCAAATTTTGGTCACCGCATGCAAACCCGAAATTTCTGGCGCCGGGTGGAATCCCCAAATTTTGGGGCCCGCATGGAAACCCCAAATTTTGGGCGTTGGGTGGAAACCCCTCATTTTGGGTGCCGGGGTGGAAACCCAAATTTTGGGCGCTGGGTGGAAACCCCAAAATTTTGGGTGCCGCATGGAAACCCCAAATTTTGGGCGTCGGGTGGAAACCCCAAATTTAGGGCGCCACATGGAAACCCCAAAATTAGCGCGCCGCATGGAAACCCCATATTTTGGGCGCCAGGTGGAAACCCCAAATTTTGGGCGCCGGGTGGAAACCCCAAATTTTGGCAGCCACATGGAAACCCCAAATTTTGGGCGCCAGGTGGAAACCCCAAATTTTGGGCACCGAATGGAAACCCCAAATTTTGGGCGCTGGGTGGAAACCCCAAATCTTGGGCGCCGAGTGAAAACCCTAAATTTTGCGCCCGCATGGAAACCCCAAATTTTGGGCGCCGCATGGAAACCCCATATTTTGGGCGCCGGGTGGAAACCCCAAATTTTGGGTGCTAGGGCGCCGCATGGAATACCCAAATTTTGGGCGCTCGGCGGTGTTAGCGCTTGGAATTCACCTAGGCTGAGATAGACAAACTCTCAAGGCTACATCAAACCATTTCACCTCGTAGCTAGCCCTAACGAGTATGACAAGGCTCTCTCGGGTCAGATTCCGTAGCAATCTTTCAATATGATGAGCTGGCCCAATTAGGAATAAAGATTTTAGGCTAGTAAATTGATAAGGGGGGTTGATTTAAAATTTTTTGGTTTTTTGGTGGCAATTGGAGGGAGTGCAATTCAGGGTGCGGGGATTGAGCACAGTTTTTGCAGGGGGATCTTTGGGGCAAGGTAGGAGTGAGCGCTGATGCCTTAATCTGAGATGGATGATCAGGGATGATAGGGAAGGAGCTAAAGAGGGCAAACAACCATTTGAATCCTCTCTAGATAGTAGAAAACATAAATTTTGAACAAACTAAAAAGCTGAGCATGTCAAAGCATGTATTCAAACTTTACCACTTCATCTGTCCAAATAGAAGCAAAAGAGAGATGTAGAATACATAAACAAACTTAAAAGAACATGTAGAGAACACACCATCAACACTACAATCCACAAGAATCCACAAGGATGTCTGCAAAACCCTGGCCTTCTTCCTCTTGAAATTGCAAAGATAGATGTACAATATACAATGAAACTTTCTCCCTCAAGAGTCCAACCTTCCAACCTCTCAAAATGACTAAGAAAACACATAATATAGGCAAGCTAACCTCTTCCCTTGCCTCTAGGGGTCGAGCTCATCCTTCTAGGAGCAATTTGAACTAATTCCAAACTAAGCACTAGATAATAGGCAGCTCAACAACTTGCCTCTATTACTTAGCTAACTGATTCATGCATTAATTATTCACTTTTTACATCAAGGAAGCTTCTAGAAGAGTAAAGAGAGGTAAAATATATCAAAGTGCCATGAAAATATTACATTTATCCATGATCTACAAGTAAAAATAATCAACCATAGTCAAAACAGTGTTTTTTGACCAAAACAGTCGATTCTGGCAAAGTTTGCTCTCATGTCCGCGCCCCCTGTCTCTCGTGTCCGCGCACCTTTGCAGCAACTTTTGAGTGGGTTCCACTGGTACAAATCAAGTGCAAGATAGCTCATTGGAAAGCTTGGCCTGTCTACTTTCCATCCCAAGTGGAATTTCTGAATTTGGAGTTGTTTTGCCCCCTCAAAAACCATTTCTCCCAAGGTCACTTTCTGCAACTCAAAAAGTGGGCAGAAAGTCATTTTTTGATGTATTTTGAGCTTTTGGAGGCTCAAATCTCAAAATTAAGCTTCTCCCGAGTACTGGTAATTTTTCTCTTTGCATGCCCTTTCCAAAAATGCCAAGTTTTCCAAATTCCGAGTAGTCCTTCAAAATGTCCGCGCGCGGGACGCGGACGGGACACGGAAAAAACCTGTAATTTTACCAAAAATTTGCCAAATGCTCCAAAATTCTCAAAATTTTCAGATTTTGATGCTGGATCAAGGCTGATCAATATCATGATGAATTAAGGATGCTTCAGCCAAGATGGATAGTGGATTTGTCCTTTTCTTCTTCTTGCGGGCCTCTAACAGCTTTCGTTGGAGGATTTTGTTTCTAGCCTTACAAACATGCAATCTTGCCCAATAGTGTGTTTTCATGTGACGTAGCAACTCTTTGTCACGATTTGCCTTTGCCAACAATCTCTCCAAATGTGCATTTAAACGAATAAGCATGGACTCCCGATCAGCACACAATAGGTCACCAGGCCTCCTACGGTTCAAAATTCGATCACTACGGATCATCCATAGCTCATCAAGCTCCTTTTCATCTTCTAATTGTTTGGTGCGCTGTTCTAGATAAGTGTTGGTCCATTGGGCCATTTGGAGCTTCTGCTGCAACATGAGGTTCTCTTCCTCTTTCTGCCTGATAATCTCATAAAGATTCGAAGGGGAAGAGCGGGCATCATGATCAATGAAATCATCATGTGCCTCGTGAACTGCCTGATCCTCAACCATGGGTTGTTTGCCCCTCTCTGCTAGCTGTGCTGCTGAAAGAAACGAGGCCCCTTCCACCTGGTGTGGAGATAACACTCGCTGCTCTGAAGATGACGACAAGACCCCTTCCACCTGGTGTGGAGAAAGTACTCGTCTAGCTGCTGCAAATAAGGTCCTATGAACTCTCTGATATGTGACCTGAGGAGAAGAAGCCATGTGTCTAGGAATGCTGGTCTCAGGCTGCTGTGATGGCCCTCCCTCCTCGTGAACTGGTTTCGGCCCTGGGTGTGACTGTGTGAAAAAGTGTCGGGAGATGAAATCCGCCCAAGGAATGCCCTGCTGGCTCAGCTGATGGGAAACTAGGGTTTGGTAGGATTTAGAGGTAGGGTTTGTATGGTTAATTTGCAAATGAGATCAATATATATGACATATTAACATATGTGAATATCAATGGGAAAATGAAAGGAGGGATATAAGGAAAAATTGCCTTGAGAAACAAACAAACTGTCAAAACATAAGCTTGCAAAACCCCCATCATTCCTCCATCGATTTCTTGCATGAAGTTATGATCATAATCCTCCTTTGCAATCATCACACCACCACTAAGCTCATGGAGGAGACATACCTGGACAAATTTAGGCGAGCTTGGAAGAGGGTTTTGCAGGTTGGAAGGTTGGACTCTTGAGGGAGAAAGTTTCATTGTATATTCTACATCTATCTTTGCAATTTAAAGAGGAAGAAGGCCAGGGTTTTGCAGACATCCTTGTGGATTCTTGTGGATTGTAGTGTTGATGGTGTGTTCTCTACATGTTCTTGTAAGTTTGTTTATGTATTCTACATCTCTCCTTCTATTTGGACAGATGAAGTGGTAAAGTTTGAATTCATGCTTTGACATGCTCAGCTTTTTAGTTTGTTCAAAATTTATGTTTTCTACTGTCTAGAGAGGATTAAAATGGTTGTTTTCCCTCTTTAGCTCCTTCTCTATCATCCCTGATCATCCATCTCAGATTAAGGCATCAGCGCTCAGTCCTACCTTGCCCCAAAGATCCCCTGCAAAAAACTGTGCTCAATCCCCGCACCCTGAATTGCACTCCCTCCAATTGCCACCAAAAACCCAAAAATCTTTAAATCAACCCCCCTTATCAATTTACTAGCCTAATATCTTTGATCCGAATTGGTCAGCTTATCATTTGAAAGATCTACCGAATTTGACCCGAGAGAGCCTTCTCATACCTCGTAGGGCTAGCTACGAGGTGAAATGGTTTGATGTAGCTTTGAGGTTTGTCTATCTCAGCCTAGGTGAAATCTCAAATGCTAACATCTACCACTGTTATTTTTGACTTGTCATAGCTCACCTCTAGCTTGGCTAGTCTTTCTTTTGCCTCTTTGAGCTCTGACATTTGGGCTTCTGGCTCTTTCACTGCCTTCATCATTTCTTCCATCCTCATGCTGGTCTCAGGCTCTATTGTTGTTGCTGCTTTAGCATCTGTAGTTGTTGTACCTGTTGTTGATGCTGGCTTAGTGGGAGGGATTGCTCCTGTGTCTATGGGGGCAGCAGAGACAATTGTTGGAGCTGTTTCCGGTGGCTGGGAGGTCGACTCTCCCTGCTAAGCTTGCAATGCTTTCTGCAACTCTTGCTCTATCTGCATTAGCCTTTGATTCATTCTCATCAATAAATCCATTACATCCTCTTCTGCTTTTTCTTGTGCTAGTTCTGTTGTTTGTGGATGTATGGTGACAGGCAGCTTCAATTTCTTTCTAAGGGCAGCAATATCTTCCTCCTTCCTTTATCAATGCTTTGATGCCTTTGGCATCCTTGGGATCATGTCCCAACTCAATAATTATTTCTTCCAGAGTCTTCATTCTGTTGTCTTTGGCTAGAGAAGAGATCTTCTCCAAATCCAATTGAGCAGATGTATTTCTCAATGACTCTTTTAATTGGTGGGCCGGCATTTCCTTGTCTACCAATGTAGCATAGACCATTTCAACTATTTGTTTGTGCAATTCTATTTGGTCCATTGGGTGTATATCTTTGGCAACGACCTCTAGGTTGCTCCTTATGTACTCAGCTGCAGATTCTGGTTGCTGAACCTTGGGCTTGAAATGACTTAAGATCATTTTCTCCTCCTTGATGTCATAAGCTGCCATTAGTCTATGCTGTTTGGAGGGTGTCATCTTGAGAAATTGATCATACAACTAAATTCTTAATGACGCATTTTAAGCCTTGGTCTCCATAAATGATTGTTTGATATCTGATCATTTATTGGCTTGTGACCTTGAGGAGGAGACTTCCATTCCATGTTGCCCCTCCCCTTCTTGTCTATGAGAGATAGCGGAAGTCTGTTGGCTGATAGCCCTCTCTCCTCTTATGCTTTCAGTGATTTCTTCCACAATGTCCTCTTCAGGAGGATCTACCCTTTGCCTCTTGGCCTCTTGTTGTTCTGTTGACCCACTTCCAGGTGTGGTCTCTTCTCGGTCTCTTTTCTTACTTTTGTCCTCAGGAAGAGGAGTCTGCAGTGCTGGTACTTTTGGTGCTTATGCCTGTAGTGAAGGGGCTTTCTCGTGACTGTGTTCTTTTGAGGTAGTTGGCTGTTCTTCCATTGTTTCTTGCTCTGCAACTACTAATTCCTTGCCCTTTGTTGTCCCTATTGTTGGTGTAGCCCTTTCCTGGGCAACTTGTTGTGAAGTTATAGCAGTTGATGAGCTTTCCCTGGTTTGATGTGGTATTTTGAATGACACCTGCCCAAAAGAATCTAAGTCAAGAGTTTTTTCCAAATTTTTCATGGTTTGTTCCATTTTCTCTTCCTTAGTTAACCCTTCAACTAGTGTGCCCTCCACCCACTCGTCTTGGTTGACAAACTTTCCTATGTCAGGGTTGCTGCAATGTTCATAGGGTGCTAGCCTATATTTTACCCTTCTTGCATTGATGAAGCCATTTGGGTCATAAGGTACCCACCAAAAGCTTCTCTTGAGTCTGAGTGTGTGACTCAATATTTCATCAGCATCCTTCCATCCTCTTTCTTGTTCATAACAAAGGGGCCTAACTGGTCTCTGAGTTTCAATCGGACCTTTTTCTTTGTGTTATGGAAGTGACTCAGATCTGAATTGATGAATTCCCTGAAATATTCCAAGGCAAAGAGTCTCATTGGCACATATCTGGGCAGCCTGTAGGGGCATATCTCACAACCATATATCCTCAAAATAGTGTGATTCTGGTAAAAGTACCAGTCACCTATTTTATAGTTTTTGGAGAGCTGTAGTATCTTTTGCATATCACATGTCAGTCTAGGAGGAGGAGTTCTCATCAGGAGAGAAGAGACTTGGTATACAAACAAATCAATAAACTCACAATAAGAGTAGGGAGAGCTGCGGACTTCATGAAAGATTGGGGTCCAAAAAATCACAGACCTCCTCTCCCCTTTATGGTCCAATTTTCTAATGGGGAATTGGAAGATATCTGGCTGATAATATAAGAACAAATGATAGATATAGGATGAATATTTAAAGATTCCATCCCTGTCTAGCCTCAACAATTGGTCATGTATCTTGTTGGCAATAAATTTGGCATAGTTGTATTTGACAGCAGGGGGCTGCCTTGGGGTAAATATAGACATCATAACCAATATGGTTTCATCAATATGCTCACTTGTCTTGAACCCCAGAACAAAAGATACCATATCAACAACTAATCTACCCATTTCAATGAAAGATGCATAGTGGAAAGGAGGTGGCTCCTTAGGCTGGCGATCTGCTCTCATAAACACTTGGGAAATTCTGGTTATCTCTGTGCTGGAGTGTTTGGGACCTTCATCCAGCAAGAATTTCATGGTAAGAGGAAACTGGAGGTGGGTTGGTTTGAAGTTTAGCATTTTATTTTTAGAGTCAGGAGTAATATGAAAAAGGGTAGTTCCAGATGGACTCTTAACTGCCCTATTTGTTGGCTCATAGTTCTCACAGCAGAGGTGAATTATCTAAGGGAAAATATTCACAGAGGGGAGGTAGTATCTGGGTAGATTTGATTCCCATATTCCATAGACATCATTTTGGTTTAAGTAATTGTTTCTGAGCTCACAGACTGCTTGCAAATGGTTTTGGTAGCCTACTAGGTCTTGGATTAGATAGTCTTTATCAGCTAAGGGCAAATGTTCCAACTCCTTGTGGGGTGCATTAAGAGGAGTGATATTTAAGGCTACTGGACCTTCCATGGCTAAACTCTATTGCCTTAAAAATTGGAAACTTTTGGCTTTGTGTAAGCAGAATAGGCAAAACAATGGCTCTATGGATTTCTCTAGGATTTTCACCGTCGAAACTGGTTTGTTGGCTTTAATTTAGCTCTGTGGATTGAAATTAGCTGGAGAGATAGAACGTATGGGCTTCTTTGGCACAATGGGTGATAATTGTGGGCAAAAGGCAGCTTTCGAGGTTTCTTGGAGAATTTGCAAGGCCGAACGAGCTCAATTTTAGCTCACTGTGTGGATTTATGGTGAATTTGGCAAGACAGAGGTTATCGGGGATTTTTGGCAGCAACACAGTGTTTCTTCTTCAAGTTATAGGTGATGTGGGCAATTTTACAGTGAAATCCAATAAAAACCGGGTTGGGAGATTTTTTTTGTAAATACCTATTTTCTCGATGGAATGGTCAATTTGTAGGTGACCAGGTGAGCCGAGGGGCCGAGCTGTGGAGTCAAAGTTGCTGGGTGGTAGACTTGTATGGCAAAAATGGTCGTTTGCATGTAAATTAGCATGGACTAGTCGCTTGGAGAAAACAAATAGAAATGGGTAAAAACAACATTTTCGCCCCTTTTTACCCGAAATTTTGACTTTGGCGGGTTCGGGGCTCTTTCTTCTGATGATGTCAGCATGATGTCATTTTTTCGTGTAGCAGGGTACGGATGATGACATGGCAGGTGACATGGCAGGTGACATGTCAGGTGACGTCAGTAGATGGACGGGTGGCAGCAGGGGTGACATCATCAGATGACGTGGGCATGACATCAGCAGGGAGGCAATGGGGTGGTAAGTGGTATTCCCCACACTGCCTTTTGGGGGAAGTGGTTTTGGGGGAGGGGGCTCTGAACACACTGGGCACTTGACACGCATCCTCGCTATAGCAGAAATACCACCCATCCCCGGGACGCTATAGTTCGGCATGTTATGGCTTGCGATATCGCCGACCACCATCAGATCTATTAGCACCGATCGGACGGCTGGCGGGTAATGAAGGTGGCGGCAAGTTAACAGCGGGGGACCCGCTTTAATTTTTTGTGTTTTGCAATGTTTTTCAGTGTATTTCAGACTTTGGGTTAAATGGCTTTTGTGGGTTTTGTGGGTTTAATATGCAGGTTTCAGTTTTTTATTCAGCTAGGGGCTAAACAAGTCCCGATGGGCACGTGGAGGGTTGTTATTGGCCCCGGGTGGACCAATAACTCCCTAAACAAAATTTAAAATATAGCTATAGTTAGCCAAGGGTCGGGGTATTAGATTTTTTAGGAATTTTGTGTATTTATACATAGTAAGGGAGGGGAATATACATAGGAGCTATATAATAGTGTTAGTAGGTTAATATGGATATATGGAATGGATATGTATGAATTAGGCTAAGTTTATAGAGTGAAAACTTAGGCATGGGGGGAATGAAAGGATACAAAGTTATAGAGTTTAGGAAACTTGGCAAAATGGAATAAAGACTTTTTACACAAGAAATGTGGCTTGTTTTGCCTAGGTGAAAACACCTTTTCACTTTTTTCTATGAGATGAAGTGGACTAAAGGAAATGAGCAGATCTCATTGTCCTTGGGGGGAATGTTAGTAAGTGTTTCTTGGAGAAATGGGGAGGGGAATTAGTCATGCTCCATTTGTTTTGTAGCCACCTTGCCATGGTACCTTATGATTTTTATGAGATGAAAACTTGTTCCAAAGGAGAAAATTTCCCAAATACCTGCTTCTATACCATCCAAACTACCTACCCAACCTAGTATACCTAACATTTTCTCTTCATTTTCCTTGGGTGCACTTGAACTAGCAAACCCTGATTCCTCTCTTTTCTTTTAGCTACCCTCCTATCTAAGTCTACCCTTATCTCTTCCAGGGCTCAGATTAGGCTGTTGAGACCCTTTGCTTCTCTACCTAACTACTTGTCTGCCAACCTTAAACTCTTTCTGCAGATCTTTATTCTCTATTCTAAGACAAGTAAAATTCAAACATGATCTAGCCAGGATTAGACTGTCTGGCTATTCCTCAACTATGGCAAGAGTCAACCACCTCTACATAGTGAAATTATACAAAATATGGAACCTTTGTAGCATGAAAAGGATGAGAATATTTGGCACTTTTCCAGTCAATCATGAAAAATGAAACCTATTGGTATAGGAAGCTAACAATAGTCATCTCTAACCAACATTTAAGTTAGATGAATACATACATCCATGAAAACATATCTAGAAACTACTATTACATGTAACCTAAGAGTGATAGTGAGACATATGGAATAACATAGAAGAGAACACATACTATAGATTTAGATGAACCATAATCGCTAAAAATTTGTATTAATAGTCCACAAAGCATACATTTCATTGATAGTATACAAGACTTCTCTCTTGGAAAACCAAAATTTTGAACACTTGGTTCTGTATCATAAAACTATTTTTATAGGGACTTAGAGGGAGATAAAATTACAAAATATTCCTTCTTGATTTCTCATAATGTATCATCATAGAAAAATATCAGTGTGCTTCGTGGCACAACTATACTAACCGAACTCTAACAGACTGGCTAAAAATAAAAATATTTACATAAAACATGAAATTAAAGTGTCATAGTTATCACGATTTGTAGTATATCTAGTCATGATAAGAAAGTTGTGGAGGCAATGTTGAAGGTTCAATGATCTAGAGCATAAGAGGGTTGACAAATGTCTCACATCTTTGCCACAGTGTTGGATGTGGCAGAGGAGCCTGAAACAACCATTGATGTGCAATTTTGAGATTGATTAGACTTGTGTAATTCAATCTAGGATGAAACATGGTATTTACCATCCCCAGTAGTTTGAAATCCTTCTTCAAGTAATTATCCATGGTATTTCCCTTTAGAGTTGTAGTCTTTTCATGCGAAGAATCTACCTTGATTTTGGCCTCCACTAGTATTTTACTGTATTTTTCCCACTAGATTAGTACTCCCACAAAGTCCCAGCAGCTGGGCAATCCTGCTCTGACAATCATCTCAAACTCAACCTTAAAAGGTGCCACATCCTTATTACCACCTCTAGGTATTCCTCAACTTTGACTCTAGCTTCCTCCTTATGGACAACTTTAGAAATCTCCATAATAGCAATTACTATGTCCACCACACCTACGGGCCTCACCTCACTGAGTAGTCTCATTAAAAAAATGAATGAACCTTTTGGTAATCTGGGTGTTCTTTTCTCCATTCTCTTTAGCCGACAGGATGAAGCATTCATAATCTTTCATCACAATTATCTATTCATCCATCAAGGTTGCGTACTCCTTGTAACAGACCTGGTGAAAAATTCATGTAAAAAAGGTTAATAAAGGCACAATAAGACCACGGTTAAGGGACACTTATTCCAAGTTGAGTGTTGGGAAAAGATATCCTAGTGGACATTACTGGATGTGTGTTTTGGCTAAGGAAAATTGGTAAAGGCTAAGTCGAAGGCATTAAAAGGATAAAAGGCATTTTGGTACACTTATTTATGAAAATAAAGGAAATTAGGAGAAAGGTAAGGTGAACGGTCACAGGTTGCATGTGTGGAGGAAAATGAAGAAAATAGAGGCCTCATGCATTAAAAGGCTTCTAAGGATGAGTTTAGGGATTTTATCAAGTTCAAGTTTGGATCTCTCTCATTATTGTCTCTCTTTCTAACTCTCTTGGTCAATTAGAGTTTTCTTGGAGCACACTACTTTGGATAAAGGAAAGGTAAAACAGGCAAGGAAAGGAAAATCAAGCAAGGATCAAGGAAAGGAAAGCATGATCAAGAACATCAAGCATGAATACTTGTAGGTAACCTTTTGCATGTGTGATTTCTTGGATGGTTTGGACATGCATGGATTTTCATGTTGGTGTATGGTGCTCTTGTTGTCGGTGGCATGGTTTTTTGGGTTATGACAGTGGATTCCAACCTAGCCTAGACTTTTTCGATATTGTATGGTGTGTTGGGATGTTGATCTCAGTTTTGAGCTTTGGAATTGTTGGATGGATTTTGGAATCCAGGGTAGAGGTGGTCTCAAGGTTCATTCCAAAAGGCCTAGGAATCCCTTGACCAGTTTTGGTCATATACACGGTAAATCCTAAGGGAGCAGTCCCAGTTTAGGGAATATTTATCTAGGTTTGGATTGTGGTAAATATTGAGAGATAAGGACATGGAAAATTCCCTAAGGATAGTGATGGATTCTCGATGGAATTCCAAGTTTGGTTCGGTTGTGATCAGACCACCGATTTTGGTGTGATCATGGTTTGATGAGGGTGGAGGTGGCTTAACCTTTGGATTCCCTTGGCTGTTCTTGGATTGGTTGTTCTATGAGATCCCACATTCATGCTTGGAATATGGCACAGGGATGAATAATTGAAAGAGTGATTTGGTTCAACCATGTCTATGGTTGGGTGGTATGTGGAAGTACCAAACCTGATCGAATTTGCCTATGATTAATAAAAGCTAAGTTATCTTACTTTTGTATTAATTTATATGTGGATTTAATGGTTGTCATATCCTTGATATTTATATGGTTTTATGTTTCTTATAAGCATGGTTGAATGATTTCTTTATGTCATAGTCATTTCATATATTTACTTGTAACTGTGAAATGGATGGATCCGAGACCTAATTGATGATGCAGTAGTTCAATGTAGAAGGAGGTGATCCTTTTGGTTATGTTTCATAAGTTGTTTCAGTCATTTATGCTCTGTCTTGTATCCTAGACTTGTATGTTGCATTGATGCCAAGTGTTTGATAGAATGCCAATCTTGGTTGGGGATGCTCAAGCCTAGTCCTGAGGGTGATTCTTGATTGATACACATTGATATTATGTTTTTAATGAATTCTATAAGTTATAATAAGTTCTAGGCAAAGACTGGGATTTTGGGCTAGAAAAGTGGCTTAAATCTAGGGGTTAGTGGCACAAAAGTAGCAATTTTGGTCCACAGTCACTGGCAGGCAAGCCTTTGAGAGTAACTTTGGGTTTTGGCTCGCTCCCTTGCGCATAACATAAGAGTGACTATGGCCTAAGTGATGCAGAATAGCAATGGGACCTAGGGACATGTTTTCTGAGTGGCTAAATTGTCTCTTGAAGGTTTTGTTGATGATGTTGGATGATTGTATGTGATGTTCCATCGATTTCACTTCCTTAAGGTGACATAGGAGGTCGAAACTGATTGTAGTAGCATCTCCCCTCATGTTTACCCTGTTTGGCATGGTTACTTTGGTTAGACCTGGGAGGGGATGTTATAGATTGGTATCAGAGCACGGTTACACTATCTGTGGGTCACATTTGGTGCTACAAATATGGGTGAATGTGTTGGTCATGCATGCATGTCAGTTGTGTGTGGCTATTACACTTACATTCCATGTGCTTGTTACACTACATCATATTGATCATGGTAGAAGCAAGCTTATCATGAGGAAATTGATGTTGATTTTATGGAATGCATCATCATGAGTATATTTCTAGTTATACAATTATATGTAGCTTGATTACATCCTTGTTTGTTGGGTTGCATTCTTGATTATTTGATTACATGCATCGGTATTGTAGGTTGATTACAAGAATTGATCACTTATTCTCGACTACATGTGGTTATGTGTATGTGTAGTTGATTAGGAATTTCTTATGCAAGTGGATAGTTGTTAGGTCCATATAATACTAGTGATTTCCCCCATTACTATTGTCATTGTAGGCATTATTGTTATTGTTGTTCCCCTATTGTCCCCATATTGTTATAATTGTGTCCCGTAGAATCCCACTATTGTTATTTTTGCGCCCTTATATTATTATTGTTACGTCAGCTTTGGTTATATTGTGACCACTTAGACTCCTATATATAGAAAGAAGGTTTTTCCATTTGTAAAATCCAATCATTTTCCATTGGTGTAATGTAAAGGAGGTTTTCCTTGCAAAGAGGCTGATTTTTAAGTCGTTTATCTATCTTTTTTATATTTATGTGAGTTGGTTCCATAACATTTGGTATCAGAACTTTGGATTCTAGGGTTTCGCTGCTCCAAATAGGTAATCATGGTATTTTTGCTATAACGGTTTGTCTGCAATGTTTCAGAAGCTAAAAACAAAATTCATTTGAGCCCAACTCGCTCTGAACCTTAGGTTTGAATTTCAGATCTTTTAACGCTATATTTTCAGATATATGATCCAAGGAAGTTAGGGTTTGTGCAGGATCCTGAATTATATCTCAAACAAGTGACCTCAGGAAAATTGTCATAACTTTTTGTCTGAGCATCACATTGAAATTGCGTAAGACATTACAGAGAGAAGATATCTTGTAGTTTTTTTTTGTATTGGGTTCACATCCTAAGGTGAAAACAATGACACGTGGAACTTCATACAATTTCACTCTACTAGACCATTCTATAATCTCGTCATCATGAGATATTTGGTATAACTCTTCCTTGGAGAATCCAATGTTGATTAGAATTGCGAGGTTATAAATAGGGCTCATAGGGCTACCTCCAGAGGAAATTTCAAACCTTGGAGGTCCGCAATTACAGAGATATAACAGATTCAATATCGAGCTCCTACAAAGAGAAAAAAGGTGTGTAGATTTTTTAAAATTTTTCATAAGTTTGGTTTGAAAAATTAGTTCGAAGAAATTTAAAGGGCATAGTGAAGAATTATTATCATTAATTGATACCCCAAAGAAAGAAAATGGAAACACCTAGTAAGCAACCTGAAATCTTTAGCATGACCCATGAAGAAGAGGAAGAAATGCAACATGATATATCAAAATTACGAGACCAAGTGCAACAAAATTCACTCACAAAAATTAATAGAAGATAAGATGGATCATTTAAAGAAAGACATAGAAGCTAAGATGTATGGCATGGAAGCTAATATGGATTGTTTAAAAAAGGGTTTGGAATCTAAGTTGGATGGTTTAAAGAAAGGCATAGAAGCTAATATGAATGATGAGGAAGCTAAGATGGATGGTGTGGAAGCTAAGATGGAAGATTTGAAGACATATTTGACAAAGTTTCTACATGAAATGCTTACTAATGGTGAAAGGGTAGTAAAGGAAACTCATGATGAGAAAAAAAAAAATGTTAATCATGATTTCATAGACTCTAATGTTGGATCGAAGACCCATCATGTTCCAAAGATCGATATGAGGAAGTTAGATGGAAAGGATCCCGTAACATGGATACCACAGATGGAGCAATATTGTGATCTCCATAATGTGAAAAACACACAAAAGATATGCATTGCAACTTTATATTTGGAACCAAATTAGTTTGTATGGTATCAATGGCTTTTCTCTCATAAAAAAATTATCACTTGGGAAATTTTTATGGATGAAATGATAACACATTATGAGGATACAAAAAGCAACACTTTTTTTAGCCAATTGATAAATCTCAAACAAAAGGGTTCAATGATGGAGCACATTGAGGACTTCCAAAAATTGTATATAAGGGTAAAATATATTCCAAAGGAGCATATGATTGATGTGTTCTGTTATCACTTAAGAATTATAATACCAAAATGTCTCACATTAGTTTATGGTAAAAGTCGGTGCTAGTATAAGTTTGATGGTTGTTTTCCTTAGAGTTTGAGTCTTAGGAGTCTTGAGTCAAATATGCATTATCATTCATCACTGGACATTCTCATTCATCACCGGTCTCAGAGCCATGTGCCAGTTTTGCTTAAAAGTTACTATGTGCCACAAAGCCCTTTAGGTGATTTCGTAGCGCATGTAACCATTTTGAAGTGTTTACACAGCGCAAAATTTTTAGGTGATTTTGCAGCGTGATATGTTTTAGGTGATTTCATAGCGCATAATTCAAAATTTACACTGACTGTGCTACGAAATCGGGGATTCGTGCATTCTGCAGCGAATCTTTCCTAACTGTCAAATTTGTCAAGTTAAGCTATAGTTGCATCATTCATTGTCCGTTTATGCACTCCACATATCATATCCAACCGCTTATCTCCATCATTGCATCCGCTAGGTACATTGATACACACGGATTGCAAGTTCCAAGAAAAGGCAGGTATGCATAGTCTTAATGACGATTGTATTCATTGCATGAGAAATAAGTATGCAAGATTTCAATTTGAAAACATTGTTATCAAGCAAGGCAGTCATTCAAGCGAGGCAGAGATTGGAGTTTGAGTAGCGCTAGCATTTCCAACCTCCATTACATTGAACATTCATGGAGGGATCGGTAGAAAGGAAATATCACAGATTAGGCAAATGTTTGAGAAACGAGCCTGAAGGTTTAGACATAACCTTGAAGAACAAAGAAGTCAAGCATGCATTCAAACAAGCCGGATGTTGGAATTTTTGCAAGAAACTCTAGGGAGGTCATGCACAAGTTACCAAGGAATTTGCCCTGAATTTCACAGGACTAAACTCAAAGGTTGGTATGCTGGAATTGCAGGTCTCACCAGACAAATATCCACAGTTACGAAGATTCCAAGGGGGCAAGAAAGTTGGTTCAAGAATTTCAAATTTGATATGAACCCATGCAAAGAGTTTCTAAAGCAGGAATTCACTAATTCAGACTTAAACAAGTCTATTCCTAGAAGTTATGTGAAAGAGTCATATGCCAATCTGCTTACTTGTATACAGAAGTACCTAACATGTGAAGGAAGACACAATAAAGTATATTCATACCATTTTAAACTTCTGTTGCATTTCACAGGAAAGGCATCTATTGATCTACCTTTTTACTTATTCCGTAGCTTAAGTAAAATGTGTGATAAGGTGCAGCTAAAGAAAGAAGCCCGTGAGACTTCATTGTTCCACCATGGCTTAGTTAAGTTGATAGTTCTGCATGAACTCCAGAGGGTAGGTAGGGACTGGCACACATTCCTATTCATGTCTAGTTTAAAGAATGAGACTGGTCTCAACCCTCAAGCTGCAAAAGATCTTCCAACAACAACTAGTCATCAAACAGAAACAAGATCCAAGAGGTTTTCAAAGTTGAAGGCAAGGAAACAAGTAAGAGAATCCACCAAGCCACTGACTATTCAGGATTCACCCCAGCAGTCTCTTAAAGAGAAAACTCAAGTTAAAGAAAGTGCACATGAATCAAGCACAGGTGAAGCAGTTCAAAGAAGAAGGACCAGGAGCCAGGTAGCTAAGGAAAAGGGTAAGTCAGTGACTATTGAAGAAACCCCTGTTTCAAAAGGAGACTTAAATGACTTATTGCAAGCCATTGATATTTAAGAGTCTCCACTAGTGCAAGCAGATTTAATAGAGTCAAGAAAAGACAAAGCTAAGAGAGTCAAAGCCTCAAATAAATTAAAGTTTTATGAGCAGGTTGATCAATTTGTATTTAAGCCCAGGAGACCCATAACGAGGAAGTTTAAACAAATAAAGGAGGTACCGCCAAGATTAGATGAAACAGAGGAAGTGACACAGCCTCATGAAAGAAATGATAAAGGCAAAACAGTTGCCATTCAAGAAGAAGATATTATGGAAGACTTGAAAAAGAGATTGCAATTGGCTAACTTTGAAATCGCTAGACTGAAAAAAGCTACCAGGAAATTTGCAATTAAGGAGGCTTATTTTAACCAAATGCAAGCTCGGTGGGAGGACCAAACATTTCAAATTCATGAGGTGGTTGATTTTAGTGTTCAATTCCGTAGCTGGACTGTGCCTGCAATAAAGGAAGCTCAATTTATCCAAAAGGTCAATACAAACCTCAGATCTGGGATCAAGGTCATGAAGAAACAAATTGAAGACTTAAAGATACAATTAAGCCAGCTGAAAGAATCTCCTTAAAGAAATCTCAAGTAAGGCTATGTTTCAAATTTTGATGGTTTTGCTTGGTATAATCTTTCTTGAAGAATCATACATTGCTATTCAGTTTTGAAAGGCCTTGGAGCAATTGAAAGAATGTTTAAGTAGCAAAAGGCTCTAAACAACAAAATTTTGGTTGAGGTAGTCAGAGAAAACTATGTTTGTTGGAATAACACAGCAGTTTCGTAGCGCTGAAGGTGATGACTAACGCTCAGCAGTTTTGTAGCGCGCTACGAAACTGCTGAAGCTACACAATCTAAACTTAGTCAACAGATTTTGAAATACAAGCAGAGACTTTGAAAAGGGATTATCTTCAAGGGATCATCTCAAGCTATCAAATTTCAACAAGGCCAAGACAGGTGGAGGAAACATGTATTCAAATCCAACTCTAAAATTTTTGTCATAAAGTGAGCACATTTACTACAGTCCAAGATATGTCAGATAGTTTGGAAAGTTTTTTGCCTTTATACATAAAAGAGGTTCACATCACATCAAGGACGTGGCAATCTGATATATATATCAGATAATCAAAGATGAAAGGCATGGTTCTTTGGATTCGAACATTTTTGAGGCAAACCAAAGGCTGATAAACAGGGTAGTTTCCTATGTTTCAGGGGAAATGGAGAGGATGTGACATTGAAGACCAGTATGGAGTTTTAAACATCCCCTAAAACCAAACTAAAAATGGACCACATGTCAAAGAATGAGGATGATTGTAATTAAGGCTATTACTAGCATAATATGGAGTTGGACTCCTATTTGATTTAGATTTCTAGAAAGTCTAGTTGCAGTTTATTACATTTAATAGGCAGTTAAAAGTGGAATAGGTGTCATTAGAAGTAGAATTCGAGTTCCCCTCATGCTTGAGGAGGAATCTCAGCTAGGTAGAAGAGCTCTATATATAGGAGAAAGAGAAATGTAATAAGGGATGGAAATTTATGTGAAAAAGCTATGATATTTGGCCTATGTAAAGACTCTGTTTTTCGGGTAATACAATACTGGCTTATGCTTCTAAAGAATCATATAGACTTCAATGTATGATTTTCTTTTGTTGTCTTTTCATGATTATCTACAGTGTGATGAGTATTTGATTACTTAGAAATCACTTGCAGTGTTCTAATTTCCTTCATATACTCGTTGACTGTCTTCTTTGTGTTTGGTGTGCTCTACCTATATTGAAATCTGAATGCCTTGACTTTTATGCAAAGCCAATCCTACTGTTAATACTAGATCACATATGACTCCATAAGGCCAATGGATACTTGTTAATTTTGTTTCCACCATTTTCATTTCTATTTGTTTCACAAAGAGTTAGCCATCTTGATCATAATAAAAAACCTTTAATCCCTTGAGAGAGCCCTCTCAGGCTAAGGAGGCTAAGCCTTAGCTAAAAGATTGGTTTGAAACAGTTACTTGAAGTCTTCCTAGTCTGCAACCTTCCAGGGCCTGATTTTGAGTTAACATGTTCATAGGGATGCTAAAGGATGACATCCAATATGATGTTCACCTTTGGGAACCTGATTCATTGGAGAAGGCATTCAGGTTGGCAAGAAAAATGGAAAGAAAAATTATGGCAACACGGAAGCCTACCACTCACAGTTATAAATATGGAAGTGTTGTTGTCCCTAGCCTTCCACAACCTACAATGTTGACACCACAACAATTGGAAAAAAAACAAAAAAATGGTTTTGTTACAATTGTGATAGCAAATACACTAAAGGTCATAAGTGTGCTGAGAATAAATTATTTTACATAGATTTTGAAGAGGAGGAAGAAAAGGAACAAGAAGCGCCAAAAGAAGAGGATATACACTAGGAACAAACCCTAGAGAAAGAAGAAATGAATCCAACCATATATTGTAATGCATTGGATGGAATTACCACTGCTCAAACAATCAAGATAGAAGGGCATAGCAAGAAGAAAAATATAATAATGTTGATTGATTAGGGAATTACCCATAATTTTGTTCATTGTAAGATAGCCAAGGAATTGAATTTCTTCCTATATCTAGCAGTAGAGTGTCAAGTGATGGTTTCAAGTGGAGGAACCATAAATTGCTCTGGAAAGTGCCATAATATCAAGCTATCCATGGGAGAATATGTATTGAATAACTCAATGCTATCCATTCCAATGGGTGGTGATGATGTTGTACTAGGAGTCCAATGGCTACAATCCTTGGGTATAATAGCTTTTAATTTTCATGAAATTTTCATGAACTTTTCTTCAGAAGAAAAGGAAGTTGAATTGATAGGTATCATAGGGAAAATGGGAAATATAATCAGCTCTAACGGAATGAAAAAGCTTCTAAAGAAAGGACAATGAGGCATAATTGCACAGTTATTTTTACTAGATATTCCCACATCGAAATCATCTATTTCTCCATATCTCGAAAAAGTCTTGGACAATCATTCCAAGGTATTTGAGACTCCCAAAGGCCTCCAACCTATTCGCGATCATGATCATGCTATTCATTTCATTCTAGGAAGTGTTCTTTCTCTGCTCTAGTAGTATTGGTTCACAAGAAGGATGGATCATGGCGCATGTGTCGAGATTATAGGGAGCTCAACAAGCTCACTATTAAAGATAGATTTCCCATTCCTGTCATTGATGAATTATTGGATGGATTTCATGGATCAATTTACTTCTGCAAGTTGGATCTTCGTTTAGGATATCATCAAATCATAATGAAGACATAAGACATTTTGTAAACAACATTTAAAACTCATGAGGGTAATTATGAATTTTTGGTCATGCCTTTTGGCCTTACCAATGCAACTTCTACATTTCAAGGTTTGATGAATTCCATTTTCAAACCATTCCTTAGAAAAATTTTGTTAGTATTTTTTGATGATATACTAATATACAACAAGTCTTGGAAGGATCATGTTCAACATGTTGATAGGGTTCTCAAACTATAGGAGGAGAAACAATTATATGCGAAAAGCTCCAAATGTTTCTTTGGAATACAAGAGGTGGAATATCTGGGTCATATTGTATCTCATGAAGGAGTTTTTTTTTTTTTCCAAGGAAAAAAGCAGTAACTTTTTATTAAAAAGTAATGAAAAGTTACATAATCAGATGTACTGTAACATGCTGTAAGCTGCCGCAAGGGCTCAAGTGCTTTCGCACCCCACGCACCGTTAGCGAACTAACGTGCACAAAGAATAAGAGAAAGAGAAAAGAAGAAGAGGAGGGAGAAGGAGGGGCAGAAAAAACTGAAATCCGGCAATGAGCAGAGCTCACGCTTCAAGTTTTTCTCCCCTTTTTCTTTTTGACCTTACGCCACTCTCCTTGAGAGGGCTCGATCGATGCAATGACTATCTGTGTTTCTGTATTCTGAGGGCCAAGTTCTTTGTCTGAATCTGAAGTGTCTGAGTGATGGAGCCGTTTGTTGCCTCTCGTACTAGGAGCCATTCTGGACTGTTCTGCCTTGTTGTCTGATGGGGTTTCCTTCTGATTCTCCATCTCTTGAGATACCTCGGTATTCTCTACTGGGTTCTCTTCCTCTGCTGCTTCTGATTCCTCGTCCTCTGAATCTGGTGGTGAGAAATGCCATCCTTCTTTCTGCTTCCCTTTCTGCTTTCTTTTATTCTTGGCTTCTGGGCATGTGCCTTGTAAATGTCCTGTCTGCCTACAGAGCCTGCATCTGAAGGCGGTGTTTTCGTAATCTAGTACCTGTAGCTAGTTCTGATGTTTGTAAACCAGCCTGATGTTGTCCGGGAGCCCTCTACTTAAATCTACTTCCACACAGATCCGTGCGAAAGTGTATATTCTTTCATCGATCCTTTCCAGATCTGTTTTGACATATTTCCCTATGCTGTTCCCTATACCTTCCAGCACTCGTTCATGCCAAAAGTGCAGTGGAAGGTTGTACAGTCTAACCCAGACTGGCATTTTTGTTACAGTCATTTTATTTGGGTCAAAATCTGGGAACCATGGGGTCACAAACAGCCCCGATGTTCCCCAGAACCATGGCCCTGAACTTATGACTGTATCTCTGACTTCCTGGGATGTAAATTTTACTATGAAGAACCCTTTTGAACACAGGTGGATATCACATTCCATGGTCCATTTAGTGAAGATCCAATGGAATAGATCCAAGGGTTTTGGCCAGTAACTATTGAAACGGCAGATAAGAGCTTGTGTTTCATAGTCACTGACGACATCATCGATCCCTGATGAATCTAAGTTTAAAGCTGGGGTTTCTTCTGATTGGTCAACTATATATGGCCTAGGCAAGGAGCCGCTGAGGCCTGGAGAGGGCCCTGAATTCTTGTTGCCTGGATCGGATCCTGTATTCCTGTTGCCCTGTAAAATGTTTTTGTAGGATCCCTTTGGTTGATGTTGGGCTGCAGCTTTATTCCTTTTGTCTCCCCCTGAGGTGCTTGTCTGTCCCTGATGCAGAGCCCCCCCACTTAATCTGAGATTTAATGTAATGATTGAGCCTGGCCCAATCTCATAGCTCTCCAACGATCTTCTGTCCTGAAGGGACCGCCTTCCACTGACCAGATGCTGGGCCTGAACTGGGAATCCCATTTCTGCCCTTATTTGTTGTTTCAGATGCAAGGAAGTGTCTCCTGCATGTATCCAGACTAAACGTGTTTTCCCCTGAGGGAGATTAATCAGAATCTGAAAACAAAGATTCGTTACCTGCTCTAGATGATGGCGAAGTTTTCGTACTGGCTCTGATTTGGATCGATTTCCTTTTTGCATAGCTAGATCTGCAGAAACTCTGCCCGATCTAGGGTTGTTATCTTCGATCTGTCGCCGGGGATAAGGCTGAAGTCCTAGATCTGGCCGCCTGTTTCTCAGTATGGGGGGTAAATCAGGTAGATCCGTCTAAGATCCGCTGTGTTTTGACCATGCAGGAACGAAAGGGGACAGATCTGCAGCAGAGGGACCCCCATTTTTGCATGCAGAGATCGTGAGAAAAGGGTCACTGTTAGCGAGAGGGATAAAGCCAAACCCTGACGAAATCCCACCTTCGAGGAAACTTCTGACCCCAAAAGCTATTTTTTTATACAGATCTTTGTTCTCGGACCTTTTGACGGACTTCGCCTCCAGATCCGCCATTTCCATGATCGGCCCAACCCCCAGTTGATAAAATGTGCGAGGGTAATCTGCACTCCTCTGAAGATTCGGATATTTCCATGCGTATGGCCGAATAGCCAAACCCGAGCCAGTAAGGCGAAGGGCGGCAGAGCGCTCCATTACCTCGCACCTGAAGCCGGGCCATCGGAGGACTATGGCTGTGGGAAAACCTGCAAAACCACCGCCAACTGCCTCAATACCTAGGGTTCCATTAACAGAGCAGGGGAAAGCAATATCGCCGGCCATCTCTCGTTCAGTCTCTCGCTCGGCCCTTTCTTTTTTGTCTTATTTCCTTACGTGATGAAGCATTTCGTATCTCATGAAGGAGTTAAGGTAGACCCTAGAAAAATTAAAACCATTAAGGAATGGAAAATTCCCACATCCATAAAGCATATGTGAATATTTCTTTGGTTGAAAGGATATTATCGCAAGTTTGTTAAGAATTATGGGAGAATAGCAACACCTCTAACAAAATTATTGAAGAAAGATGCATTTTCATGGACTCCATAAGCAACAAAGGCCTTTGAACATCATAAAGAGGTAATGTGCCAAGCACCGGTCTTAACTACACTAGACTTCACAAAAACCTTTATTGTGGAATGTGATGCCTTAGGAAATGGAATTGGTTCTATTTTAATGGAAGAAGAAAGACCCATTGCTTTCGAAAGTCATCTAATCAAAGGAAAGTATTTACACAAAGCTATTTATGAGAAGGAAATGTTGGCAATACTATATGTACTTAAGAAGTGGAGACCCTAACTAACAGGAAGACACTTCAAGGTAAAAATGGATCATGATAGTATTAAATACTTTTAGAGAAAAGATTAACTTCAGAAGAGTAGAAAAATGGTCACAAATATGTTGGTTTATGACTTTGAAATCATCTATAAGAAAGGGAAGCAAAATGTTGTGGAAGATGCACTCTCAAGAAAGGATGAGGATGTGGAAGCATTTCTTTGCGCCATTTCTATTATCCAACCAGATTGGATAAACGAAGAAAGGGATGAATGGAAGAATGAAGAAGAAGTGTGGGTACTCATTCAAAAGTTACAGCAAGATCCCATTACATATGATACATTTAGCTAGAATTCTTAGTGAATTTCACACCTCTCCCTTAGGAGGGCACTCGGGATTTCTAGAAACTTACCTCAGGATTAAGAAGGATTTTTTTTAGTATGGAAATCAGAAGGGTTAAAATGGAGATGGGTTCATTTTTACACAAGCTTCAACCATAGGGAACTATGTTTGGATTCAGTTTCATGTTTACAGAAGCTTGGAACGAAAAAATATGCTTGGATTCAATTCATTTTTACACAAGATTGGACCATGAAAAAACTATGCTTGAGATTGGTTTACATGCCCCTAGCATAATGACTCGATTCTAGGTGCATGCCCCCAAGCTTCATTACATTCTCCTAAGTAGAATACTCGTGGCTATCAGGTGGATGGAATGAAGGTTCATTTATGAGATCAAGTGAAAGACTCAACTGGGATTTTATGAGATCTAATCAAAGAATCATATCAAAACTTTGCTCCAACAAACCTTGTTTCATTTTTTAATGAGCTTGACATAAGATAAGGAACTCCACTCAGATTCCTTGTTTCATTTTTTTAATGAGTTTGACACAAGACAAGGAACTATGCTCTGGGACCTGTTTCATTTTTTTTTAATGAGGTTGACATAGTATAAGAACTATTCTCATAATCCTTGTTTCTTTTTTAATGAGCTTGACACAAGACAAGGAACTATGCTCCTGCCCTTTGTTTCATTTTTTAATGAGGTTGACACAAGACTAGGAACTATCCTCATATTCCATGGTTTATTTTTTAATGAGCTTGACACAAGACAAGGAACTATGCTCATACCCTTTTTTTCATTTTTTAATGAGGTTGACACAAGACTAGGAACTATCCTCATATTTCTTGATCACGACCCATAAGAGGTCATGACTTCCAAGAGGTTCTCATCAGATGGGAGAACAATGCTCTAGAATGGATACATAGCAAGCAATCCATTAGAGAGGTTTGGTTCCAATGGCCCTAGTACATAATGTACAACATCACGGAATTGATCATCAGTTGATGTAGTGATCCAAGACATTTCGCTTATAGATGTGTTAAAGAATTACATGCATAAATTTTAGCTTAACATAGAAAACTTAATGTTCACATGAGAGAAGAGGAGAAACATGTAAAGCATGAAAGAAGACATCAAGGATTGATAACAAAGTTCGTCTGACTTGGAATATGTCTTCGGGCCCTGCTCGATCAATGGGGAGGCCTTCATTCATTAAGTGGCATGAGAAAGAAGAGTACAAGCATCAATTACAAAAAAGGGTTTTTACACCTCCATACTGAAAAATGGCCGAAAAATACAGAACTCTGATGGAGAAATGGACAGCCCCATTGCATTCGTGGCATCAAGAAATGTTGAAACCATATAAAATTTGTCAAAATCTAACAAAGTGGAAATTCGGCCCTCCTGCAAAATTTTGCATCGAAATGTGTGCACTGCCTCCTTTACCTGGGCGCACTAATAAACTACGTTTAAATAATAAATTCTCTAGAGGACTTCTGAAAGGAGTTAGTTGGCGTGCTGATTAAAAATAAGGAGTCGTTGAGGAGGGATCGAGGGATCAAATCCTTCCCCTCCCGTTTTAACATACAATAGTGGTTTTTGGGTGGCGGATCCATCGGTCTAGTGGCTCACTCCCCATATTTGCATGGCTATTTTCTAATGTTTCGTGGGAGGGGTTAGGGGTAGTGGCCCACCCCTCCACACACACACATACACACACACACACACAGATATATATATATATATATATAGATGTTGTAGTTTTGGGGTGGCGGGGTTCGTGGCTCACCACCCTTATTTTATAATTCTTTTTTTTTACATAAAACAATATGGTCATTTGTAAAAGAATTCTAATTTTAAGCCAAAGGAGTCATTTAATGAGGCGACAATTTTTCCCAGAATCTTTCCGGAATTGGCTAGATTCCATCCACAAAAAAAGTCCAAATTGTGCCTTCATTAATCCTACCCAGTCATCAAAAGGTCAACCCAACTTTGACTACCTCTATCTTCATCATCCGGACTTGGATTGGAGTGTCGTTCACACTGTTGGAATCAGGGCGACGAGCACTTCGATCTGATGTCAAGTTAATTTCCTTTCCACCACTTTGAATTTTGAGTTTTTTCCATGCCACTAGTGTCTGGAGATCCACCTGTATCAAAATTCTCCATTGAGGAGATTTTGTATTGCCAAAAACTTTATTAGTCAATTGGAAAGTGGGGGAATTGTTGTCTCACTCTTTCTTTTTCTAGCCATTTTGCCTTGCTAGGGTGCATCCCCTTGAAACCAACTTGAAGGTATTCCACATCTCCCTGTCATGAAGCCCTAGTTCTTTTGTCAAGGATGATGTCTTCAGGTAACTCATCGAGATACTCTGGTGCAAAGTCATCAACTGTAGGAATTGTGCCCACCTCTTCGGTGTCCATAATCAATGGTGGCTCATACATCATTAAGTTCTCCACATTCACTACAGAGTACATTTGCATATATATCGGAAAATCGAGATGGAAGGCATTGTTTCCAATCTTCTCTAAGATGGTGAATGGAAAATACTAGATTGGTCGCAACTTCTTCCCTTATCCCTTCATCCCATCCTTGCTGATATGGAACCACACTTTTTCACCCACTTGAAATTAGTGGTCGACTCGATGTTTGTCATGTTCAGCCTTGTAAGAGATCTGTTGAATGGACCGCTGCACTTTGTCCCTATTATCACGTCCCCTGGATTCATCTTCCCTTCCAAAGACCATATCAAAAGGGTCTTTTGGTTGGTAGCAAAAACATGTATCAAATGGTGAATGATGTCTCGATGAGTGTACTGCACGATTGTAGGAATGTTGCACATATGGAAGATGCTCATCCCACAACTTAGGATTTTTCCCACAATAGTGTTGGCCTATTGGGCTCTCACCAAGGTTTGGAAGAGTTATTTAGCCAAACAAATCCTACAGCTACTGGCCCTTTTGGCAATAGCCCGCGAAGCGTGGACTAAGGTCTCACCTGAGGTAGTAGGGGAGGGTGTTGGAACCAGGTTTCCGCACCCTTGGGATGTCTTGATGTGGTCTGGAGGGTTTGCACGCCATTCTGTGGCCTCACGCTACTCTACTTCCATGTAGATATGGAACAAGGAAATTCCTTAATACTTATTACTAATGAGTTGTTATAGACCGGATTTACCTTTTATGGTCTTTAAGCAAACATTTAATAGAGATAACCAGATCGCGCACTGAGAAAAGTTATAGATTTGCATAAACTCATAACATAAGCATAAGTGCACAGATATATCAATCATAAATTAACCAGATCCATGATATTTTAGATTCAACACAGTATTTCAGATCTAACTTATCTTTATTCAACTCTTTCACCAATACACCCAGATCCGCCCTGCACACTCAGTTGCAGGGGTCCGCGCACATAGTTGTGGACTCTACCAAGCCTTTGTGCACACAGATGCAGGGCCTCTATCTACCCACCAACATCCTTGACTCGAACTTATAGACGCTTCAAGACTTCTTTCTTCAAAAACCCATTACATTCCAGATCCAAAAATACATACCAAAACCTGACTCCTAACTCTAGAGCCTTGCTCTATTTACACATTTCCATGGTCCACAGACCATGGGTGGACCGACTCCATTTAAATTATTTTTTGGGTAGACAACCATTTGACTTGACTTATTACACTTCACGCTCACACATCTAACAGAGTCTTTACCATTCCTTTACCCAAAATTGCGGGCTTTTGGGGCCCAGAACCATTATGCGGGGCCTTTGCTACCCAACAGTCCCCCAACACAATCATCATGACTCATTCCGAGTCACTCAGCTAGTGAGGTAATATTTGCGAGGAGGTTGGTCAGCAACTTCTGCACGTCGCTTGTGCTTGAAACAAACTCTACCGCTATCCTCTATACCTATTCTATGTGAGCCACTGATGCATATATATCACTTGCAGTTTCCTGTCCGGGATCACCCAGTGCCTGCACATGTGCTAACTTTCCTTCGATGGCTGTGGAGACCGCAAATTATTCATGAAGCCAAGGATGGATGTGTTCTTTAAGTACTACTTCCTTTTGTCACGCGGCGTCAACTTGTACCTTGAGAGCCTGGGCCTCCTTCATTTTAGACAACTTCTGCGTGATAGTGACCATCTACACAGTCCCTTGGATTGTGTCATAAACCTGTTGCAACTCCCATGCTTCGTTTTCTACTTGTTGTATGGTTGGGTCTTCTTGGAGGGAGCGAGCATAAGGAGGGATTGATCTAACAGTCCTGAGAAATCTTCGACAGCGTGCTTTATCATTTCCAGTCTTGTTTTTGCTACTCTCGAATTTCCGGCGGTGTGGTTGGCTGCGCCTTTATCATTAGCTCTGCAATTTGTAGATTGAATTCCCATTGAGCCTTCATGGCCTCCTCTTGGGCCGTCCATAATCCTATGACCATGTGATGAATCTTGTTAGTTGTTGGAAGTTCGGTTGGGATAGCTAACTCTGGTACCCTGCTATAATCTTCCATCATGGCCTGTTCCACTTCCTGGTTGTGTGTGATCAAGTCATCTCGCTGGAGACTGACCTGCTCTAGATTTTCCTTGTGCTCCATCGATATTTGGAGGGTGCGATCTTCCCTAGCTCGAAGCTCAGTGGTCACCCCATCCTATAGTTGGTACAGGGTTTCTCTAGGAAAAGCAGCTAGATTCAATCCCCAACTTCACACATCCCCCTCTACTTCTGGTAAGACAACACCTACTAGCAATGCTAAGGTGTTCAATGGATTGGTGTGCACCACCTGCTCAGCTGCAGCTGTGTCCTCTATTAATCTTAGGATTACCCCACCCGGGGGTCACACTTATAACACCTGTAGCTACACTTGGATCTCCCCCAACATAGTTGTATTTTCTATGATAAAGTTTTTCCATGCATTGGTAGGGACATTACTCGCCCATTTGCTGTTGTTAATAAATTCGTTTTCAAAAGATTTTGTTGTCTTTGACTTTTTGGGTGTGTGCGGTGATTCCTTGCTGCGTGGTCGCTTGACCTGGGGTGATTCTGTAATATGGTCCGTGCATTCCTGTATCTCCTTTTCCTATTTCATGTCCTGTTCTGAGGCCAATTCATGATCTGCCATGATTTCTTCGGCTATCACTTCCTTGGTTGCCTCCTTCTGCGAAGCTACCTGTTGTCCTTGACGGGTCTTTTCTTCCAATTGAGTGAGTCTCTACTAGAGTTCCTTTTCTCGCTGCTATGCTGCCATTTTTTCTAGTACAGCCTTGTCTGGGGTGTGCCACTCTAGAGGCCATGTTTCCAATAGCTTGTAAATAGCATCATCTGTTGCAATGAATGGAAGCGTGACCCATGCTCACTTTGGACCCTTTCACACCCAAATATATAAGATATGCATGTCCTCTTTGAACTTAGTCGTGCTTTGCAAATTGTTGTAGATTGTTGGAGACATCCATGGCCTATGAGTGATTTGTATCTAGATAATCCCATCCATGAAGGTCCAAAAAACCTTGATGTCAGAAAACCTTGCTGCATCCTTTGTATCCCAGAGTGAAGTATACTGCACTACTTCTAGTAGGCTATCTCTAATGATGGGAAACTGGCTACCCTGCGGCAGTTCTCCTACAACCAAAAGGATTGAGAGTAGCAACCATGCATAATAAAATGTCTTACCTCTGTCTTGTGCTTCCTAACAATTTGTCAAAAATTCTTCACATAAGAACTGCACCGAGTTGAACTAAACCCCTTCTGTGCACTATTCTGCAAGCGCAATGACAGGTGCTGGCACCTCATCTGCATAAAATTTCCCCATTCGTTTACTGGTTAGTAACAGGGTAGCGATTCGTACCCCTCAATATTTGATTCTTGCTATTGCATACCCCCGCTTCCGCTTCTCCAACTTATATTTAGCCTTCATTGCTTCGGTGAGACCCACAACACTACTTGTTTCAACTATGTTTGTGGGGCCATTCCCTTTTACAGGCAAGTGGGTAATCTGGTGTACTAAATCAGCTGTGATAGGAATTGGCTCCTCCAACCAGATATACCTGTCATGTATTAGTCATAGTAATCGTTGGATGACAAAGATGGTGATGGTCGCGCTGTGATAGTGAGGTATCCACCTTAGATTAAGTAATCCTTCCTTCTCCACACCTAGTAATCACTTCCATGGTAGTAATTTGTCTTTGGCCAATTCGTGGAACTTTTCATTATCTACAAGGTCCCAATCTTCAAACTTGATGCTCAGAACTCGGCCCAACAGCAACCCATCGAACCTTATCTCATCTAGAAGAAGCAGGGTTTGGAGCGTATTCTTTGTAGCGTCCATGTCCTTCGATATCTTGGCCATCTCGGTCCATGGGGAGATATATGGGGGTCGTGAAGGGATTTGGAAAGCATCCTCTTCGTCCTCATCTTGTGCATCAATCTAATCGATCAAAGCTTGCAAATATTCATCATCCTCCTTAGGTTCGTTGGTGATTGCTTTTCCCTTTTTAGCTCCTAATAACTTATTGAATCTCAACGATATCCTAACTAGCCCCATCATCTGCTTGTTTTTCTGAGGCCACAGTGTGCGTGGGGATTTTAGGAGTTCAGGGACCACAGTGAATTCATCTAGCTCCTCCTGGGTTGAGTATAGTTCTTTCGTGAATCGTGCTTCGGTTCTCGCCATGGTACTCATGGAATACCTGGTAGCCGAGTGTTTGCTAGTCATTACTAGTTCAAATCTCAAATATCCTAGCGTCATCCATAGGTTATTATAGGAACATGTAATTTTCAATGGATCCATTCCCTCCACTTGCAGTCTATTAGCAATGTCTAAGTGGTAGATATTTTTGTATCTAGCTTGAAACTTTCATCTTAATGGCCCGCCGCCCGCTCCTCCCTGACGTAACTCGATTCTCTTTTTAGTAACAGTGGTGTTAATGGTCACCTCTCAACTTTTCCGCATGGTAGCGTCATCCGTCATGTGCAGCCACAATCTTGTGGACCAAATGACTCTGTACCAAACCCTTTTGCCATGACGACCTCTTGCAAACTTGTTTATAGTCCCACGCCTTCTTTCAACTACTTGGGGCACTGAGACTGTGCTATCTGCAGCTAGTTAGGTGGTTGCACCCCTATTCCAATTTTTTCCTGCTAGCCTAGGCTGTGAGTACCTTCCGAGTGTCTTTGTAGCCGTTAGTTCTTCATGCGCCATTGTGTGGGGTTTACCCTTCCGTAGGTGCAGATGCATTTGAACCCTTGCTGCCTTTACCTATTTCTTCACCTATTTCTTCCTCTTTGCCTGGTGAAAGTCTCGATTCTATTAACCAGGAAGCTAAAAAAAAGAAGAGGATGAAGAAGAAGAAGCAAAATAAGAAAGGGGGCAACTAAGTAGTCATTGCTACAGATGCAACTAATGTAGAAAAATCTTCCAATCAGCCCTAAAAAGTAAACTTTCCTTGCATGTTATGTAAGGGTGACCACCTCCTTTGGAATTGTCTTGGTATTCCCAAGTTATTAGAAGTGTGTCTACATGTTCACATCAACCTTTTCCACTAGCATCTGGAGATCATGGCGGTGATACACCCTAAACTAGTAATATTAAAGCTCATAGGAAAAAGGGAAACATCAAATTTCCTTGTAGTTTATGTGAAGTTGATCATCCTATTCACCTTTTTCCTCTTATGGATGAAGCTTCGAAAGAGTTGGAAAACCGTACAAATTCTCATCCTCGTCTTTCCGACTAGGTATCAAAAGCTTTCCCCTGATCCTTCCCTTGTTGATCTAGTGATTGATCAAAACTCATCTTTGGTCAACCCCACTCTGTTGGGTTGTGTTATGTTATTTCCATGACTAGCCTACGTAGTTAACTGGGGGGTTAGAGGGGGGGGGGAAGATCCCCCCCTTTGTTGTGCCAAATTGAGCAGCAGGGGGGTCACAGGAGGTTTTAGTGGGGTGGGTAGCCCCCCTCTACGGGGGTCGAGGCAGCGCCCCAAGGAATTGTTTTTTAGACCCTATATTAGGTTGGGTGGACCTACCTATGGTTTTGTGTATGGTTTTCGCACATGGTTTTGGATGCGATGGTTTTTGGTCCATGGTATTGAATGTTTCGGCATGTATAAATATGTATTGTAACATTGAAAGGAACATAATGAAAAATCAATCTAGTAGTCTCGATTTTGGGATCCAGGGATAAATCTTTGTGTATATGTGCTTTATGTGTTATGCTCTTTCATGATTTATTTTTTGTGTTTTAGAATTCATATGCAAGTAATTTCTCTACGGGGTTAAAACCTACATTTGGTATCGGAGCTATTTTGGCTTTAAGGGGACGCCTTTGCTATTGAGGGGTTTCTCTTGGGCCTGTGGTAGACCTAGTTTAGTGAGGGATCATTGGGATCGATTCTGGTGGTGAAAGAAGATGGCGAGCAGTGGAAAGATAGAGATCGAGAAATTTAATGGGAAGAGTTTTGAGTTATGGAAACTCAAGATGGAGGAACTGTTGGTGGATAAATATCAGCGGATCGTGGTAGATCCAGGTACTAAAACAAGGGGAGTGTTCAATGAAGAATGAAAGAAGTTGGATTAGAAGGCAAAGAGAACAATATAATTGTGTGTCTCAGATTCAATATTGTTGAATGTATCAAGGGAAGCTACGGCGAAGGCTTTGTGGGACAAGTTAGGGACTTTGTAGTAATATAGGTCTCTGGTGAATAAATTGTTCCTATGGAAAAAGATGTATAACCTGAGGATGAAAGATGGAGACTCAGTGACAAAGCATCTGAATGCATTTAATATTGTGGTAAGTCAGTTATTGTCTGTTCATATTAAAATTTCAGATGAAGATAAGTTTATTAGTTTGTTTTGTTCTCTACTAGATTCATGGGATAGTCTAGTTATTGCAATAGGTAGCAATGCAACTTCCTTGTAGTTTGATGAAATATTCTCATCCTTGCTGACAGAGGATATGAGACAGAAAAATATGGAGACCTAGAATGGTGATGCCTTGTTTGTACAATGACGGTCCTAGAATAGAAACAAAATAAGTCATCCAGTGGGAGATCTAAATCTAGAGGGAGATCTAAATCTTCAGGAAAACCTGTAAAGGTGGTGTGCTAGAAATGTGGAAAGGAAGGGCACTACAAAAGGGAATGTAAATCTAAAGCTCATGACAAAGTAAAGGGATCTAATGATGCTCCCTCTACAAAGGTGGAAACCACCTCAGATGAAGGTGGGGATGTGTAATTGGCTTCTTCAAGTACACATGTAGATCATGAGGCATGGTTGATTGACTCAAGTGCATCCTTTCACTTCACTCCCCATAGAGAGTGGTTTTGCAAGTATGATAAATATGATGGAGGTGATGTCTTCATGGGGGATGACAGGAAGGCTATAATTGTTGGTCATAGAAAATTCAAGTTGAAGTTGCAAGGTGGAAGGATTAGAACACTTTCGGGTGTTTTGCATATTCCTGCATTAGCCAAAAATCTAATTTCTATAGACAATATGGATGATGCAGGTGTAAAAGTAGTGTTTGATAAATATACCTACAATATGGTTTGGGGAGCACTAGTATTGATGCGGGGAGTTCGGTTTGGAATTCTATACAAGCTGCAAGGTAGCACTGTTGTTGATGGGTGCAACAATTCTGTGGTTCTTGAAAGTGGAGTAGAAAATCTAGTGGTCTCTAGAGAAAATACCATGTTGTGGCATCAAAGGCTTGGACATATTGGAGAGAAGGGCCTTCGAATACTTCATGGTAAATTTATGGTAGAAGGTATGACTAATAACTCTATGGATTTTGATTTCTATGAAATTGTGTATATGGGAAGCAAAATCGGGTGAGGCTCCCCTCTATTGGTAAGAGGGCGAAACGAATATTAGAGGTTGTGCACAATGATGTGTTTGGACCTATGAAGGTTCCATCACTGAGTAAGTCTATGTACTATTTATCATTTATAGATGACTTCTCAAGGAATACATGGATATATTTCCTCAAGAAGAAATATGAAGTCTTTGATAGGTTTAAAGAATTTAAGGCTTTGGTGCAAAACTAGACAAAGAAGAAGATAAAGGTGTTGAGGACAGATAACGGTGGAGAGTTTTGTAGTAAGGAATATGAAGAATTTTGTAAGAAGTGTGGTATATCACGAAAGAAGACTACTCCATATACACCTGAGAAAAATGGAGTTGCAGAAAGAATGAACAAAACATTGATGGAAAGGGAAAGAAGCATGCTCAGTGGTGCCAGGTTAGGACAGGAATTCTAAGAAGAGGTGGTGGAGACAACATGTTACCTGGTCAACAGACCACCTTCATCAGTGTTGGAGGATAAGACTCCACAAGAGGTATGGGCTGGTAAGAAACCCTCTCTTTCACATCTTAGGTTATTTGAATGTGATGCATATGTACATGTTCCAAAGGAGAAAAGAACAGAGTTGGATAGTAAATCTGAAAAGTGCATCTTTATTGGGTATAAGGATGGCTTAAAGGGTTATAAGCTTTGGAACCCAGTAACAAGGAAGGTCGTGTACAACTGAGATGTGGTGTTAAGAGAGGTGAATAATGTTATTAAACATGAAGTCCCATCAAAGGAACCTGAGAAGATAGAGTTTGAGCTTAAGGAGGAAGAATCATATTGTACAACAGAAGAGGAATCAGAAGATGAAGAGCCGAAAACTCTGGTTGTGAGAAGATCAGTTCGAGAAAGAAGGTAGCCAGAGGTATTGTCCATCTGCTTTCTTTTAAAAATTTTCTCTATCTATTACTGATGATGATCCCAGAACTATGAAGGATGTAATAGATTCAGAGGATGGCAAACTCTGGAAAGAGTCCATGGTTGATGAAAAGGCATCTTTGCACAAAAATGGGGCTTGGGATCTGGAGGAGTTGCCCGCTGGAGGAAGCCCATTGACAGTAAATGGGTGTTCAAGAAGAAGACAAATGCATAAGGAAAGGTGGAGATATACAAAGCTTGGTTGGTAGCAAAAGGTTATTCCTGGGTGCCGAGAATTGATTTTGGTGATAGTTTTTCTCTTGTTGCCAAGATAACTTCTATTAGATTACTTTTATTTGTTGCTACTATTTTTTATTTTGAGGTAGAACAAATGAATGTGAAGACAACATTTCTTCACGGCGATCGAGAAGAGGAGATCTACATGAAGCATCTTGAACACTTTGTGGTGAAGGGTAAGAAATAATTGGTATGAAATCTAAATAAGTCTCTGTATGGGCTAAAAAATTCACCAAGGATGTGGTATCAAAAATTTGATACATTTATACGGGGACTTGGTTTCACCAGAAGCATAGCAAACCACTGTGTGTATTTTAAATTAATTGGTGACCATGTTATTTATCTAGTCTTGTATGTGGATGACATGTTGCTGGTTGGAAATGACAAAGAAATTATCCAAGATTTGAAGACCCAATTGTCCTCCAAATTCGACATGAAAGATCTTGGTGGTATAAACTATATTTTGGGCATGCAAAGTAAAATAGGTCTGGAAAAGAAGAAGCTCTAGTTAAACTAGAGGAATTATGTTGAGATAATATTGCAGAGGTTTAATATGTAGGATAGTAAACTGGTGAAGGTTCCTATTCATGTAGCTGTAAAGTTACCTGCTAAACAGTGTCCCAAGACACACGAAGAGGAAGAGGACATGTCCTGTGTTCCATATGCAAGTACAGTCGGTAGCCTGATGTATGTGATGGTCTATATGAGACTAGACATTGCACATGCAGTGGGAGTATTGAGTGGGTTTAAGTCAAAACCAGGGAAAGAGAATTGGACAATAGTGAAGTGGATTTTGAGGTATTTGCATGGCACTATTGATTATGGTTTGTGCTACCAGGGAATACCAGGATTGGATAGAGTTTTGGATATTCATGGCTTTGTTGATGCAAACTGGGTTGGAGATCTGGATTAGAGAATATATACAAGTGGGTATGTGTTTAACCTATTTGGAGGTGTAGTCAGTTGGATGAGTAAGAAAAAATCTATAGTGGCACTATCAACTATAGAGACAGAATACATGGCAGCCACTCATGCAAGCAAGGAAGTAGTTTGGTTGCAGAGATTGTGTTCAAGTATGGCGTTAGTACAGGGAGCTATAAGGACAGACTGTGACAGCCAAACTACAATTTTCTTGGCAAAGAACCCTGCTTACCATTCAAAGACAAAGCACATTGATGTTCAATATCGCTTTGTCAAGGATATGATAGAAGACAAAAATGTTTTGTTGGTAAAGGTGACACTTTCAAGAATACTGTAGATGCGTTGACAAAATCTATGAGCACTGAGAATTTCTCTTGGTGTAGAGAAAAAATGGGCATTGCAGGGGTGGATAAATGAGTAAGCTCTCCTACAGCCCCATGTGGAAAGAAAACAACAAGTGGGAGAATGTTGGGTTCTGTTATATTCTTTCCACTACTAGATCCCCTAGTTAACCAGGGGTTAGAGAGGGGGCGGATCCCCCCCTTCGTTGTGCCGATTGCACAGTGGGGGGGTCACAGGGGGTTTGAGGGGGGCAGGTAGCCCCCCTCTATGAGGTCTGGGGCAACACCGCGGGGAATTTTTTTTTGGACCCTATTAGGTTGGGTAGACCTACCTATGGTTTTGTGCATGGTTTTCACACATGGTTTTGGACGCAATGGTTTTCGATCTATGGTATTGGATGCTTCGGCATGTATAGATATGTATTGTAACATTGAAATGAACATAATGAAAAATCAATTTGGTAGTCCTGGTTTTGAGATCCAGGGGAAAATCTCTATGTGTTATGA
>APFE031320309.1:0-11617 GCA_000404065.3 Pinus taeda | reverse complement strand
TGGTTTCCAAGGAAGGCATAGTAGTGGATCTAGAGAAGATAAGGGTTGTCATGGAGTGGGAAACTCCTAGGAACTTGGATGAGGTAAGATCATTCAGGGGGTTAGTAGGTTATTATAAGAGGTTCATAGGGAGATTCTTAGATACTATTTATCCTATTATGTCATTAAAAAGGAAAGGTAATAATTTTTAATGGATGGAGGAATGTGTGGCTAGTTTTGAGTAGTTAAAGAAATTATTGACATATAATCCAATTCTAAATATTGCATATCCAGACAAAGAGTTTGTGGTATGCACAAATGCTTGCAAGAGAGCACTTGGTGGATTCCTTATGCAAGAAGGATAGGTGGTATGATATGAATCAAGGAAACTAACTTAAGATGATCAAAATTATCTAACACATGATCTTGAGTTGGCAGTGATCATTCATGCATTGAAGATCTGACGATGCTATCTTCTTGGAAGTTGGTTTGTACTAACGAGTGATCACAGTTGATTGAGGTATATATTTGACCAACCGAATCTAAATGCTAAACAAGCTAGATGGTTGGCCATGATCAGTGAGTTTGACTTTGAGATCAGTTACATTAAAGATAAAGAGAACGGGGTTAGAGATGCTCTTAGAAGGAGGATACAAGTGAATCATATAACAGCTATGATCTCTTATGGGAAATATTTATAGGATCGTATCTTGTAGGCAGGTCAGCAAGATGATAGGTACATGGAGCTTATGCACAAGTTACAACATGGTATAGGTGATTAGGATGTGGACTATTGTATCACGGTAAGTGGTTTTGTCATATTCAAAGACAATATATATGTGCTAGACAGTAGTCTGCTCAAGAAGAATATCTTGAGAGAGTTTCATGCAAAACCATATTCAAGTCACCCAGGATATCAAAAGATAGTAGTGAAGAATTTTTATTATTGGCTTAAACTGAAGAGGGAAGTGGTAGAGTTTGTGGCTAGGTTCTTGGACTGTCAGTAGGTGAAAGTAGAGTGTAAGCATGCAGGTGCATTACTTCAACCTATTCTGATTCCAAAGTGTAAATGGGAGCTCATTTACATGGACTTTATCACACGTTTGCTGAGGACATCTAGACAACATGATTCCATCATGGTTGTGGTGGATAAGTTGACAAAGGTAGTGCACTTCATTCCAGTGAAGTCTACATACTTAGATAATGATGTAGCACAGGTCTTCATCAGATATGTAGTGAGGTTGCATGGTGTTTCGAAGAAGATTGTGTCAGACATGGATGCCAAGCTCACTTCTAGATTCAGGAAATAATCATTTGTAGGTGTGGGTACAAATTTGGCCTTCAATACAACTTATCATCCACAGACATATGGATAGATAGAGAGGGTCAACAAGATATTGGAGGACATGTTGAGGATGTATGTGATGCATTAGTAGTGGAGGTGGGAAGAGTATCTTCCACTAGTTGAGTTCACTTACAAAAATGTGTATCAAGAGTATCTCAGAATGAGTCCATTCGAGGCATTGTATGGACGAAGTTATAATACTCCCATTAGTTGGAGTGATCCAGTGAATAAAGTGATTATAGGGCCAGACGTGTTGACATAAATAGAATGGGAAATGCAGGTAATCAAGAAGAATCTAAAGGCATCACAGGACAAGAAGAAAAACTATGCATATCATAATAGGTTGTTTAAGGAGTTTCAGATTGGGGAACATGTGTATTTTCACATCAAGCCTGAGAAGAGCTCCTTAAGGATTGGATCATGTGCCAAGATGGCAACTCAGTATTGTGAACCTTTCAAGATTATTGAAAGGATTGGACCAATAGCCTAACGAATTGCATTGCCTCCAATAGTGGAAGTCCATGATGTTTTCCATGTGTCATTGCTTAAGAAGTATGTTAAATATGTTGATCATGTGATTGACTGGTCTGTATTGTATGTGGATCCAGAAGGATAATTCCAGCCCGAACCTCAGTGCATTTTGCAAACAAAGATGTTCATGCTCCGAACTGAGAATTTGAGCAGGTTAAAGTGCAATGGAAGCACTTTGGGCCTGATGAAGCTACATGGGAGATGGTTGATCAGATTTTGGCTATGTATCCTACTCTATTCACTGGTTTAGCGAATGTTTTTGGAATATGATTGGTGTGATGTTTTGGTAAATGTGTATATGTGTATATGGATGTAAATACCCCCATTAGATGTGTTATAAATCTCTAATAAGCAATATGGGTGTCATGTTGTTATCATTGTCATGTTAGTATGTTTCTCATGTTGGTTTGCATCTCAGCAGGATGATCATTGTAAATACTACAACAAGCTAACTTATAAAGCTCCACGGGCAGTATGTTTTGCTTTTCAGCAGTCTTGTTCATTGTAGGTGTCATTAAACACTGAGGATGATGTTCTCTCAAGGGGGAGGGTTCTGTAATAGCCCTGGTCAAAAATCCATGTAATATAGTTAATAAAGGAAAAATATTAACCAAGGTCATGGGACACATATTCCAAGTTGAACGTTGGGAAAAAGAATAGTGATGGGGATCACTTGTGGTAAATAAATGGCTATGGAAATTGAAAAAGGAAATGACAAAGGCTTTGGAAGGGAAAAGTGGCATTTATTGGCATTTATTTATAAAAATAATGGAAAATGCAATAGCTTATGAAAATAATAAAATAATAAAACTACTTTTTCAACTCGTATTTTCAACTTATCTCCCTAATTTTTTACTCAAATTTCGAGCACGAGTACTCGTTGGATGCAAAATTTAATTCCTCATCCAAAGAGAATCCATGTTGCATACTTTCGACAGGCCCTAATACATGAAAAATGAGAAATACATTAAAACACATGATTGCAATAACATTTTTCATGTATTTCTCATTTTTGTGTAGCAGGGTCAATCGAAAGAATGCAACATGCGTGCTCCTTGGATCAGGAATCAAATTCTTCATCCAATGGGTATTGCTGCTTGAAATTTGAGTAAAAAATTAGGGAGATAAGCTGAAAATAAGAGTTGAAAAAATATTTTTTTTCTTTTTTCCCCCTAAAATTTGATGATGTAATCTAATCTTATTTTATTATTTTCACTATTATTTTATAATTTCCTTAGGAGGTCCATTTTAGACCTCAAATTCCCCTAATGCAACTTTAAATATCATATAATGTTTTTACTTGACGCCTTCCCACTATTTTGGTTTGCAGTTATTTTTCCTAGCTTTGATCTTCCAAGGTTTGGGACAATTTTTAAAGGAAATCCTTGTTTCGTAACAAGCTCTACAATGGAAAGAAATATTTTCATAATCGAGCTATAGTAGAAGAGTTCAAGGTTCTGGTTGCCATAGAAGCCGAAAAATAGTTTGTAGACCAGCCTCTTCGACATATACAGAGGAATGAGATGATACAATAGTAGAAGAGGTTTCCACCATCCGAAAATCTCTCATAGAGAAGGATGAGAAGTGGTCATCGAGGGTGAACCCTATCTTCTGCAATAGAGAAGCCCGACTCCACCATTAACACATTATTTTTTCACTCCTCATAAAATTTATGTTATGTGATGTAAAGTGTGTAAAATTTCTTTTTGTTTGTTTTGGGATTCATGTGCATCTACATCAGGCCCTACCCCGTCATAATTTTGGCCAATTGAATTTACTTCTTCCAATGTTTGAGATTCTCATGAGCCTCCATTACATAGGTCACATATCACTAAATAATGTTCAATCAATATGGCTAGCATGCCCGTTGCCCATATCATTGTTTTAATATTCTGTCAATATGGCACATGTTCCATTACCAATGCCAATTCAACACCAATTATTTAAGAAAATGTTGACTAATTAGGGTGACCTATGTGCACCACTACGATTACATATTTTACTTAAACTTGTCACTATATTTCTTTCCCATGCCACTTGACCTTGGGATCCTATATTCTTAAACTGATCACTTTTCTTCAAAATGGCCCACACTTGAGTGCCAACATGTATTTATTTGTATTTTTCAATAGATTCAAAGTCCATCTTTTGGGTTAAGAGATAATTTTTTACATTGGATATCTCTATTGCATAGACTTCATTTGAGCCACGAAAATTCCATATAGTATACGTGGTACAAAAATAGAGAAACATCCTTCGTCACAAGTGACTATCCAACTTAATTCTAGTGATGGAGGATTGCATTGAACTTTTCATCATGTTGTTTCTGCAGTGCACATGCATCCATAATGTGCCACAACAAAGAATCAGTTGTCTCTAAAGAGATACACTATAGGAATATATAATAGGAGAATATGGTTTTTTGATCCAATATAAGAAACCCCCAGTTAGGTATGTATAGTGAATCGTACTTCTCTACACATTTTTAAAAACTCTCAACATTAAGTGGTTATGAAGAGATTTATGCTTTTGTGCTTTTAACTCTATGTGCGACGTGGATTGTTGTGTTTCTAGCAATATAAGGGTAGTTGGTGTTCCCTTGCATATTTGTTGAGTGAAAATGAACTTGGTTGATTGGAAATAAAGTGTTTGTTTTAAGCAAGCTAGTTTCATGGTGACATTTATAAGTATCAATAGTTACAAAACAATCCTAAGCTAACGCATGGGCCAAGATGACAACTAGTAAAAATGGATAGGTAGTTGTAAACCATCACAAACTAATGCATGAAGCAAGATTATAGCTACCAAGAACGGATGGGTGACCAAGTATGAAGCGAAAGTCATCCAATAAAAATTAGTTATCTGGCTTATGACCACTCACATCAAGACATACACTTTGCTTAGGGAAGATGGTTTACAATGTAATCAAGGAAGCTAGAAAGATACACATGGAAAGGTGGGTTGTAATTACTTGATGAAATGGATATTATTTCAACCTTACTTGTAGGCAAGAATGGTTTGGAGAAGATTATGGTGTGAGCATGTTCATACATGTAGAAATGTGAGATGAAGGAGAACTACATGAATATTATAAGAGCATAACGTTGTTATTGCTAGAATTTATGTACAATCACTTTGGTTTTAGAAATTGATTAGTTTGGAATGAGAGATTTTTCTAATACCTCCTATTCTAATCCATCCCATCCCCATATGTGTTTTATATCTCCATAAAGAACAAGGCCACTATAGTTGTCTTCTAAGGCATTCAACATCATAAGCATAAACACTATTTTAAATCTATTGGAAAAATTATAATTATTTGGAAGTTTTTATGTTATTACTATAGTTGTATAGTATTAGATAGTTTTCCATGTAAACTACAATTATCATTATTTTTATTAATTTATTATTATATTCTAAATAATAATAAAAATAAAAATAATAGAATAATAATTGATTTTACTATCATTATTATATTGTTATTTAAAGTATTATATTACTTAATAATTATCATTATTATATTTTGAGTATCATCATATTACAAATCTTCATTGTTTTTATTAATTTATCATTATATTCTAAATTTTATAATTACTATTTTAAAATGAAAAAGTATTAGATATTTGATATATTTATCTTATATCTAGAAATCTGAAAGAATACTTTTCATTTATAAATAATAATAATAATAACAACAAAATTGGCTCATGTTAAATGGTAATTAAAATATTAGTTTAAGGAATGACGATTAAAAGATTGGTTTAATATTTTAATAGCAGTGTGAGTAAAAAGCTATGAGAAATATGTGTATGTGTTTTTCAAAAAAAAGTTTAAATATGTTTTACTAGAATTATGATATTATCAATTAACTTATTTTTGTCCTACTTATTATTTGTAAAACAAGAAAATGATTTGTAACTTCTACTTATTATACACTTAATGATTTATAACTTCTACTTATTATTTTGCCTCAACCAATTAAATGGCCCTAGAGAAGAGAAGTCACATAAAAAAAAAGGTTGAGTTAATATCTATGACTCACTAAAGAGATTTATTGATTATATATGTAAAAATCCATTACTATTTTACAATAATTTGTTTTTATAATGCATATTGCAATTACGTTGAGCAGCCTTGCCACATTACTTATTCCATTGTTTTTTATAACAAAAAATGGTAAATACAAATGAAAAAACCATAATAACATTCCCATGTAACAATGTAAAAGATTGTTGAAAATAGTAGAATCCAATAGTAGCAAGTTAGAAGTTTTTCAAAACCCACACCCACACCTTTAATTATGTCCATCAATTAAAAAAGTCCATGGTCTCTAAAACAGAATAGATTGACTCTTAAGGCACCCCTTACCCTTACCTTTTGAGTGTACCCCTGCCCCATGAGCAATGACCCCGTCTAACGGTCTAGTTGCCAATTCCTTTGATTACCATTAACAAATTTAACAAAATTTACATAAAATTTAAAATAAAAACCCTAACCATTAAACAAATACCAAAAAAACAAATTGACACTGATCAATAGGTAGAGACGAAATGAAACTCCAGGGAGATTCCAGAACATAGAATTTTATAAATTTAATTAAAAAAATAAATATTATAATTATTTTTATGATAAATTTATACTTTATTTATAATTATTATCAAAATTAGCATAATCATATTAATAAATGTGATTGACATGTTATAAGACATCAATTTTCATCTATTATATATTTATCAACTTTTATAAATGATACCAACTATAAAAACATAAATTTATAAAAATTTAAAATTAAATATAATTTTTTAAAATAAAATTATTAAAAACATCTTTAGTTTGAAATTCCAACCTAATCAGTGTCAACAACCTCCTCAATGTCAACAATCATAGAATAATAAAAGTAACAATCATAAAATAATAAAAATTCTAAAATGGAAACAGAAAGAGTATCATAGAAATCATATTACATCCATTTAAAAATAGAAAAGCTTTATGAACCCACAAAATTAATATTTTGGTAAATCTATTTGCCGCGACAAAAACCAATAACAATAACCTAGAACATAACATTAAAAATAAAAGTTAAATTCACATATCTTCTTTGACATCATTCCTTGTTGACGACATTTCTTCGAAGATTCCCCATTTTCAAAAAACGACTTAGGGTTTTCACCTCCTCCTGCAGGTTGGAGTTTCACTTCTTTAGACAGGCCTTCGGCGTAATTAAAAAAAAGATAATTGATGTGAAAAAACATCAAACTGCAACCATTCTGATTTCAGGATAAAGAGCCGAGTTAATTCCAGAAGGACACCCCATAATCGCTATCCACTAGATATCGATTATGGTGGGCTGAAATAAATTTTTGTTAATGTCGTAGGGAGATTCCATAACATAGATAGATGTCGTGTTGGAGATGGGAAAGCTATTCTCCAATGGTTGTCCTCATCTACCCAAAAAACAATGATTTAATTAAAATTGAAAAGCGTTCTCAAAAGACTGATTAATGAAAAAGCAATGATTTAATTAAAATTCAAACGTGTTCTAGGATGATTCTAGAGGGAATTATGAATCCGTTGGTTGGAGGTCGGCGAAAGAAGCTCTGTATATATAAAATCTAACCCCGTTGCAACATTTACCTTCCTCCTCCTCCTTTCATCATCTGCGCTGCACTGATATGTCTGTGTGATTGCTGGTTTGTTTCTGTTTGGACGGTCTGGGTGAGTCTGAGTCGGTGTAGGTATGTGTCTGAGTCGAAGTCTGAGTCTGGTTGAGTCTCAGTTAGTGCTGTCAATGCTTGATGGAAGAGGAGGTTGGAATAGATTACAGGCACCTGGATCATATTTTTGCAGGGAGACGCCTGGATCATTCTTGGAAGGTGCAAACATCTGTCAGAACAAAAAAAACTGTTCATGGGTGAGTGAGCTCTCTCAGCTTTTTTTTCCCATAGAGATAAATCAGATCTCAAATGAATGATCTCTCTGCACTTTCTTTTCATTCTAGCATTTCCTCTGATCTCTGTTTTGCGCTGGCTTTACTCATTATTTTGTTTTATTTCAACTCTTCAGCCATAAAATCCTAATTCATGGAAGAACAGAAGGAGATGGGCGTTGTTGTTGCGATTCTTCAAACCGTCCAGGGATGAAAACATGGAATCCTTTGAAAACATGGAATCCAAGTATGCATTAATGGATTTGTCTCTCATGGATGCATTAAGTAGATGAACCCACATTTCTTTCACTCGCTGCTTTGTGGACTAGTTCAACACAACTATTATCTCTGTTTTTGGGGTTTAGTTCATTAGGATTAAAAAACCATTCAACTGGAATTTCCAGCATTGCTAGAATATAGGCTAAAACAAGAACCATTAATAGAATTTCAAAAACTACATAATTAAGTTACAACATGGAAAATCGTAAAACAGGGATAAACCCTTAACAATTCATGTCACATCAGTTCACAGAACCATTCCTTTCAAAATAATAAAACAACGAAATAAAACCCTGGTCCATTGTCTTTCATGGCCTTTATGGATTAACGTTGGCCTGAGCAGTGGCATACAACCATTCTTTCGGGTAAGTGGTTTCCGAGACCCTACCTGTAATGCATAGATGTTGGTTTTAGAAAACTGTAGGCAATGCGGAAAAACGAACGACTCCATTAAAAATATTTAAGGGTTCCATCCTTACCTATGATGGAGAAGCTCCGGGTGGAAAGAAGCTGCGAGAATCTAGAAACCCTGTAACATTTGTTAAGTGGCTTATGGCAGACAAAACCAAGCTAAAACCCACCGGTAGTTTGCTTTGGGCATTACCTTTAAGAAGGTACGGATTTTCCAACCTCACTCCGAGGGTGTACATTCCAGTAGATCCATGAACTATCAGCTTACCAAGAACCAGAGAAGTATAAGAAATTGCCTCCTTGTATTGCTGCCTCTGGCTCTCCCTCACTTCCTAGTAAGAGTAGGATTCCATTCTTGAGAGTTACGTCAGGGTTCTCCCTCGCTTTCTGGTAAGAGTAGGATTCTTGAGAGTTAAGTGAGGGTAGTATTTCCTTACACCTGCAACACAGCTGAAAACATATATAATAACAACTAATTAAACTCAACAAAACAATTCAATCGGAATTCCCCAATCGGCTCCATGCAATTGGTCTGCAACTTAGATATTTGATTTTTATTGTACAGAAATACCCTTAATAGCCCATACCCTTAGCCAAACGACAACTGTAACTTCCTCTACAGAGCATTTCCAGAAATGAAAGAAAAAATGGCCTAAGCCAAAATGCATCCACCTCTGTCAAAATCGCTCAGACAACCTAACCGATGAACAAAACAGTGGCCGGATCAGATCAAACACATGAACATTAAAATTCTGCTGTAGAGATGCAAGTCAACATACCCTAAAACGCAAATCTCACACCTCTGAGAAGAAGAATTCGCCCCAATAATTGTGTAGTGGAATAGTACTGGTGGATCTAAACGAGAAGTGGAATAGTAATTGACCAAAAAAACCATCAAACCCTACTGCACTACAGGTTGCTAGTTTGGATGTAATAGGCTTTCTATCTCCTTATAACCCTACAGCTACTTGGTCACTTAACTCTAAAATCCGTGCATGCAATTAACAGGTCAAATTCACACATTAACTCTGAAATCTGCAGATGTGATGAGATGAATTTACAAATCTTTATTGTATACTATTAATTAGTTGTTTGTGGGCTATAAAGGTTAGTCTGAATTTTTCTTGGAAATTTTGTTACTCTGTTCCAACCTTAATTTGTATTTCAGCCTTAATTTACATTTGGGTACCGACCCAAATCTTATGACACTTTAATGTGATGAAGTCGCTGATCAATTTTGATTTATCATTTCATCTCCCATTTCTTGTGTCCCTCTGAATCATGGCGGTACTAGGTGAACTTGCCCAGTTACTGGGATTCCTAATAGGAACGATTCTATTCATTTCCTTCATGGGAATGGACGTATGCATATGATTTTAAACGTAATTCAATGATCGCATCAGCCTAAAAATTTAAAACTCACCCCAGCAGCCCAAATATTTTGCGTAGAATATTTTGTAACAGGTTCTCACCAAATGGACACCCTTCAAAGTTACATTTCAGTACTTTTACATAAAGTACACGAGTCCTGGAAATTGAATTTCCCGGGCGTATCTTTAACATCCATGCATAAAATTAATAACAATCCTATATAGTATACCCAAAACAGTGTCTGGGTAGTGGCAGTACGCAACGCTGAAATAAGTCAGCCACTAGAAAGACATACATAGCAACTGCTGGTGGCCTATCTACAAGGTTCCTGACATCATGCACACAATGTACTATAGCTCTACGCTAATATGAAATCTTAAATGTCTCAGGGCAGTGACTGGGGAATAACAAGAATCCTGAAATGGACCGAAGTTGGTCAGACATCCAACTGAATAGCTCTGCCCTCACAATTTAGTTATGTGAAAATTTAGAGCGCTATTACTCACAACATTAAAAAAAAATAAAAATAAAAATGAAAAACACTTGAGTCAAAACTACCTTCCCACGCCCGTAACATACTAAACTTAGAGTGTTATATCCCATGAATCACAGAAATTTGGACCGAGATCTCTCAGAGTTCATGTTGGGTATTTTTGCTTCTGTTTGTTTGAGATGGGAAAATACCAAAACCATACAATATAAAACACAGAGGCTATGCTCTGTTTCCTTTGCTCCAAGATCTTTTACACAGAGAAGTCCTTTTAAAAACAATTGCACAGGACAGAGTATTTCACCACCATAAAATTTCCATTCATTAAACAAAAACATTTACATATTCATCCTCTTTCACTCAGAGGGATTCACCAAAACATTTTCACAAAATTTACTCTGCCTCCTATGAAATTTTACACCACTGTGTGTAAGTATTTCATTTACATTCACTGCTGTGTGAAAACAAAATTTACAGGGAGTTACAGATTTACCTTTTCACTTGTGTGAAACAATTCATGGATTTGAAACAAAACTAGCCACTTGTTTTTCCTGCACTGCTGTGCAAACTTTACTTTTTACATTACAAAGACAAAGAAAATCTTTTCACTGCTGCTGCATAAAAATCCCATTTTCATTACAGACCCAAAGAAAACATTTATACACTTCTGCCCCCTGCAATACAAAATTTAAACTCTGTTCTTTTTCATTCGCTGGTGCGAATTCAAGTTTTCTATCTCACTGTGTGAGATTCACAAATTTTTTCATATGCCGCGGACTCCCTGTCTTACACTTTTTTTTACAATATGCAATTTCATATTACAATTAAATTTAATCCCCGTGCGTTTTTGTTTTCACATAACAAAATGGGGTCAACGCTATATATTAAAACATATATTTAAAAATAAAAAAAAAACTTACGACATGCTATGCCCATATTTCCTATTAACTTTGCCGTATAAAATATTTATCACGCTACCAAAACATATGACATCGATTAATATAGCGTATGGGATGGTCCACGCATAATTAAATTTTAACAGGCCCCGTATGCGTACTATGAGAACTTTAACCGGCGGACAGCTTCCAGGAGATCGAACAGCGGAGAGAGAGGCCTCATGATCAGACGGATATCGGACGGGGTTAGTTAGGTGAAGGATACCTTCCGATGGATGTGACTTGCTGATGTGACTGCTGGACAGTTGTCAGCTCCAGATTGCATCGGAGCTCGTTGCACGGAAACTGCCTTTCGCTGAAGGGTGGTGCGATATGATACCGGCTGTTTT
>APFE031320305.1:0-21781 GCA_000404065.3 Pinus taeda | reverse complement strand
AGCGGCGTAGAAAATTTAGTTTACCATTGAAATATTGAATCTCTTTCTTATTTCGGGGCAGATCGATTTGCTGAATCACTTGTACATGTGTTGGGTCAATACGAATGCCATATTTTGAGATAATGTTCCCGAGTAGTTTGCCTTCCTCCATGGCGAACAAGCTCCTTTTTGGATTCAGTGATAGGCCATATTTTCTGTAAATTTGCAAGACAGTTTTTAGATGGTACATGTGTTCTTCATAAGATTTGGAAAACACCCTCAGATCATCCAGGTACACAACCAAAAAGACATCCTTCTCATTTGTGAAAGCCAAGTCCATTGCACGCTGAAATGTGGCACCCGTGTTCTCCAAACCGAAAGGCATTTTAGCGTAATGAAAAGTTCCCCACGGAGTCGTGAACACTGTCTTATCTCAGTCATCTTCATGGATAGAAACTTGGTTATATCCAGAATAACCATCAAGTAGTGACATACGAGATGCTCCCCCTACTCGCTGAAGTATATGGTCCATTTTGGGCAGTGGATAATTATCTTTCAACGAAACTTTATTGAGATTTCTAAAATCAATGCACAAGCGAATCTCACCTGTCTTCTTTCGTACAGGCACCAAATTAGAGATCCAAACCGAAAATATGATGGGAACAATGATTCTTGATTTGTACAACCTATTTATCTCCTTTTCAATTGATGGCAGCAGCTTTCGATTTAGCCTTCTCAACTTCTATCTGAAAGGTTTATGATTGGGCTTAATGGGTATAGTGTGTTGAATTATATTTGTATCATATGTCTTTAAGTCGGAATAGTCCCAAGCAAACACATCGGCGAATGAAGACAACAAAATGATATATTTGGCTTTGATCTTTTGTGGCAATGCTTTAAACAATTTTACCATTTTAGGATTAGCAGCTGTTCCGACATTGACCTCTTCCACACCCTTCTTTGTTGGCTTGTGGGCTACATCATCTTGATCAAAGAGTTCTTCTAAAAGTATCAAACCTTTAGGAATAACGTTATTCTTTAGCTGCAACACGTCCATTTCATTGATCTACACATCATCTGTACCATTACCTTTACCATCATCATTTTCTACATCAATTGAGGTTTCTTTGAACTTACCTTTGTTTTGCAGAAAATCATTAATATCCTCATCATCTTGGAAAACTTGCCAGTATCTTTGATTGTCCGAGACTGTCGGATGATGCTTGACATGAATTTCGAATTTATTACTGGAGTTCATTAGGATCTTCAAACTACTTGTTGCCTTAGCAAGAGCATCAAAAATGCTATTTTGTATACGAGGCATACATGTCAATGTATATTCTGAAAATAACTTTAGGATGTCTAGAACCGCACTAGGGTAACCCCGCATCCGAGGAGCTTTGCTTGATATTCACCTCTAACCTGCTTAATCACCAATTTGGAGTCACCATATACTGCAATCCTCTTAGCATTCACCTTTCTTAGAATTTTTAGGCCAATAATCAGAGCTTCATACTCCGCTTCATTGTTTGAACAATCAAAAGCCAACTTGTGAGAGCATACCCACACGTTACTAGGCACTTTGTTCGGGCCGGAGAAAGGACTGCATACCCAAATTCCAATTCCAACGCCATCATTTCCCACTGCTCCATCGAAATCCATGGTCCACAAACCTTCTTCCTCCTCTTGCAAGTGTTGAAAATCTGTTTGTTGTGTTTTATCTGCTTGCTATCCATTACTTTCAGCTGATAGCTCAACGGTGTTTTGTTGTTCTTGTCCTTCTATCTTTAAAACTCCTTTAAAATTTTCTATTATTTCTGGAATATCATCTGCTTCTACTAATTTACTATCGATATCATTGAAACTATCAGAATACAAAACGAAAGACTCTAAATCTATATGTACATAATTAATCGGATGATTTATTGGTTTCTCCTTGCTTGTAATCATGTATTTCATTTTTTTCTCCCGATACAATTTCCTCATTCGGCCAAACATCGGAATCGTTGCATAGGAGAAATCTAGTTGCAGTGTCCCTTTCAATTTTGCTAACCAAGACCTAGAAAGAAGCATGCCAAACCTGGGAGGAATATCTGCTACAACAATATCCATCAAAACATTCTTCATTGGGAGTTAATACAGACTCACAACCAAGTCTTTGATGAGCCCGATACATCTTACTCTGCTGGAATCAAACGAATAGAGATCATGGTATTGCCGGGTAATTGGCTTATTTGATTTTTCTGTTGATGGTAATTTGCTGCTACCCGGATTAACTGCCTCCTTTCCTTTCCTTTGTGTAACTGATGAATCATTCTTTGATGCCTCAACGTCCTTCCTCTTCTGAATTGGTTTAACTGGCACATCTCTGTTTCTAAATGAGTATCACTACTGTTGGGTGGACAGAGCATTCATATAGCCTCTTTGGTACTCATCTGATTCTTCCTCCAAAACGGTGTCATTTGCTAGAATGAAATCTGCATCTTTGTGTACAGATGAACTTTTTGCATACTCCTCATCCTCGGTAATATAAATAGGCAAATCCTCAGGAGTAAAGAAGTGGTTTTCTTCACCTATTATATTCTCGTCCTCATATAACTCTGGTCCATGCACAAAATTTTGCTACAAAGGTTGATGTACTGGCTGCTGTGCTGTCTGCTCTTAGGCTCATTGAGCTCTCTACCTTATTCTATATTGTGGCTGTTACTGGCTACGAAAGTTAGGATTTCTAACTTGTGGCTCAGGTTTGTCAACTTCACCCTTTCAAGCAACTGCTCTACCTTCCAGAGTAATTAATCTACCGAGGAAGATTCTTCTTTTATGGTGACCTTCTTTTTTGCCTTTGCTCTAGCCCTCTTGGTCAGCAGATTTGCTTCAATGCTGACTGCGATCTTCTGCATGTCTTCCATTGTGGCAGGTTCTCTCTCTCTTAATTGATAAGCCATGTCAGCATCAAAACCATCCAAAAACTTCACCATGACTAGCCCCACAGGTGGCCTTAGATGATCAGGAATTTCATTATAAACATAATTGAATCTAATGTAGTAGTCTTGGACCGACTCACCAGCGTTTCATTTGATTTTCTCATATTCAGCCAAAATTTGGAGAGGATTCTTTTTCACTTCCCACCGGCCTAAAAATTTTCTTTGCAGGTTGGCCAAGGTAGCGATACATGTAGCCGGAAAACCTCGGAACCATTTCCTCACTTCACCTACAAATGTCTGTACAAAGAGTCTCACTGCCACATTCGCTGCATCAATCTCGTGAAGTTCACAAAAATCTACCATTCTTTCCACATGTTGTTGAGCGGTAATTCTGTTAGGACCGCCATCAAAAAACATGATTTTTCTTTGATAATCTGCGGGCATATCATCTAAAACTTGAGGCAGAACAAGAGGTGCAAAACGAGTAGCCATCACTCTTGGTGGGTTTGGCCTTGGAGGTGTTGGAGGAGTGTGCACAGTTTGTAGGGGGCTAACAATTGGAGTTTGAAGCTGTGCGAAAATGTAGTTATCACTTGACCGGTTAGCTCTTTCAGTTTCTAAATCTACAAGAAACTGTGGATTGGGGATAGTAGAGTCAACTGCCCTTTCGGATTTGGTCTCGAACAATGATATTTAAAACTGCTCATCAAAATCTAGCTCTTCAAGATATTAAAAAATGTTAGGACATGAATGGGATTTGAACACGGGAGATATAGAGCTCAATCAAATTGGGATTTTCGTAGATGTGCAGAGGATCTAGATCTGGATTAGCTCTGTTATATCTTCTAGAAGCCAGTGTGCTATTAAGAAAAATCAAAAGGACACAACCAACTCACTCAGCCTATCAAATTCTAAACTTGTCATCTGGAAGCTTAGAATTATCAAGAACTAAGGGGTGTAATTTCATGTCCCCAGTAGAGTCGCCACTATGTTAGCGCCTAAATCTGCCTTAGGCTAAATGAAGGCAAAATTCAGGGTAACCACAAACCACGCTCAGTCTGGTAGCTAGCCCTACTAGAACAGGAGAGGGCTTTCTCCGTGTCATGCTCAGTGAATAAATAAACGATATGGTCTGAGGTGACTTATAGTGAAATATTGATTTTAGGCTAGGTAAATAAATATGGAAACAAGAGGAAAATTTTGATAAATGACTGATTTTTTGGGATGTATGGGACCAACGAACAACAATGAGCAGAGAATTTAACACAAAGGCACAGATTACTTCATGAGGCAAGACAGGCGGAAAGTCTAGAAATTAAATTTGAAATAATGCGAAATGGAAATATTGTTTAAGAGGGTGAAAAGGGCATAAAAAAATGAATCCTTTTCAATAGAAGAATAACACAGAACGTGAAACTTTCCCATAGGTAGAGAAATAAAGATGAATTCTACCTTATCTTACTTAGAAAATTTCACTGAAAATGAATATGAATGAACTGTGAAACATAACGAAATACATATGAAACATAAAGAGAACACATTTGCTACACTCACACCACATGAATCCCATGAACCAGAGCCACTACCTTTCATTAATTCTCTGTCAAAATATAGAATGAAGAACTGAGTTTCTCTCCCCACAGTCTCCCAGAAATTACAACCAACCCTTTGCAAATGGTTTTACATACAATAAATGGACTTTTCCATTGGGAAATGGAATGACCCATAGTTGGGGAGTTTTTCAAATCATTACAAACTGGAAATGGAAATCCAACCATTAGTGACAGGTGCAGCGCTACAAAAATGACAAATTGCTTGGGTGAATGCTCGCCTTCCTTTGCCACTTGGATAGAAGCCAACCTTTAGTGAAAATACTCTTTAAACCTTGCCTTAGGTGCTGAGAAAAATGCAGTGTAAATGAGTGGGCCCACTTCGAGAAAGTTGCGAATCGAAATGTCGCAGGGCAGAAGTGATTTTGGCCTTTGGGTCCCTGTGCGCTGCACCCAAAGCTATATGTGCTGCGCCAATTTGGAGACGATTTTGAGATACCTACTGAAGTCGAAATTGTGCCCAAGTGTTCTTGTTAGAAATCCCTACCTGTATACTTTCCAACCCAAGTGGAATTTCCAAATTTGGTGCTCATTTTCCCCTCCAAAACTTCAATCTCCCAAGACTTCTTCCTGTGTGTCAAAATAGGGGCAGAGAGGTCATGTTTTGAGTGTCTTTCACCTCCCGGGGACTCAAAACTTGCCCAAATTCCTTGGCCATACACCAACAGTCATGATGTTTCATATTGAATCCAAAAATGCAAACCATTCTTGATTTGGAGCTCCCAATCATAAGCGTCGCGCCAGTGGCACGATGCACAGGGAGAAAAACCCTATTTTGTGCACAAAAATTTGTCAAGTGACCAAAATTGCCCCAAATGTTTTGAAATTTGGGTTGGAGATCCTCTATGAAGTGATATGTTGGGCCACAGAGGCTTCAGCCAAGATTCAGAGCTGATCTTTCTCTTTTTGCCTCTTTTGTCCTTTTGTCGCTCTCCTCAATTTCGCCTTCAAACTCCTTATCCAAGCCTTTGAACTCATATTATGTTCCCTGTAGTGATAAACCATCCACCTCAATATGGTTTTTTCTTTGTCATCCTTCTCTAGCAGTCTCTCTGTCGAGCGATAAAAAGGTTTCTTTTTAACTCCTAATTACCTCACATTAATTGTCAACCCAGGGACGACTTTTTGTTTCAAGAGTGTACTCAGTTTGAGGCGGCTATTTACTCGAGAGTAATGTTTTGCAGTATACTGCTTAAAATACAAAAGTAAATGAATGCTTGAAATAAAATCTACTTCCAGCAAAATACTTTGAAGCCTAAATCATTCATTCGGAAAGATAAGCAATGTATCAGTCAAGGGTCCAGTAACAATAACTCATCCCTTTGGAAACTAATGTAACCAAAAGTAATAAAGGAACAGATCATCAATCAGGGGACTAGACAACCAATGTCAATACTCATTATAGTTTCAGATCGTTCGTCACACCAAAGCAAAGATAATTTGAATAACAGGAAATGGAATGGCAGATAAGAAATGGAACAACAATTAAGAAATAGAACAACAAACCTAAAATGGAACAACAAACAAGAAACTATAACAACAACTAAGTCTAACAAGTAGTAACACCTTAGTCTACAAGATCAAATGCACTAATTGTGACCTACAGGAATTGAATGGGAATCCTTCACTCTTAAGGACGGATTGAATAACACACCTAAAATGGAACAACACTAATTAAGGATGAATTATAGAAAAACACTTGAAAACCATATATACACACGACACACCTTAATGGTAATCTAATCTTGGTAATCCACTTATCAATCTTAGTTATAAAGAATACAATTGTATTTTATGATGGAACAGCAACAGCAATAGATCCAACAATCGCAAGGAAATATAATCTCTAAGATGAATTCATTAATACCAATTAATTTAATTTAACAAAACGGATACGCTGTAATTGAACAACAATACATTTTGTAAGGATCAACAACGTTATATCAATGATTGAAATAATAACAATGCGTTACCAAGTCAAGATGAACCAATACGAAGTTCCTGGCATTGAGAACGATATTACTTAGTTGAATATAACAGAACCGTGATGTAAAATAACAAAACATATCAGATTATTGAATCACGCTAATGAGCAAACCACGCATAAACCAAAGAAGATAATATACAGCAGCAACGTACTCCACCAGAGGCTGGGCCCTTAGCCGCCAGCGGATGCTGCTGGGTTACATCAGATGAAAAGAATGAACAACAACTCTCAAATCAGGTATTAATCATTAAATGGTGAAATCATTACAACAGATGAAGCTTTGAAACTTACAGCATGAAACAATCCTTTCTTCCTCCTATCCTATCATGAATTCTTAATTCTAAATCTCTAATTCTAAATCCTCAATTCTCTATTGTCTTAGCCATCAATTCTCCATTCTCTTAGCCATCAATTCTCCATCAATTCTCCCCCCTCCTCTCTTGTTTTTATTTAAATAGAGAGAGAGCACAGAGCAGTTACAATAGAGATAATTACAACATGATTCTATTAAAAAATTGGATTGTTTCCAACCAATTGATCAACAAGAAGATATATTTCCATCCATCTCTCAACAAGAACAAGACGAATTTGGCTTTGCAGCTGAGATCTAGAGGACGGCTGCAACAACAAATATGAGAAAATCGTGCTCAAATAACCCTGTGTTTCTCTCAATACAAGCCAAATTTGGGCAAACCATTCTTCAATAAAGTTAATTGGGTTCGTTCTGGACAAAACCCATGTTCCGGATTTTCCATATTCTTCTTCATTTACCCAGAATCTCAACCACAAAATTGTCACTTCTTATCCAGCGAATTTCTGAGTTGGAATATTTAATGATCAAATCTTCAATCTAGAAATTATCTTGGAGGTTAAAAATGGTGAATAATGTTACAACTAATTTACTGAAACTATAATTGATAAAATCATTCATAATCATCAATTTATTAGAAATAAAGGAAGATAAATAATATTCATCCATAAGAGCATAAATAATTTATAAAATGGATTTAAATGATAAATTATAACCAATGATATAATAGAGAAGAGTAAAAATGGATGAAATAAGTGTTACAAAGTGGTCGTATTCATGGCCCAACATACCCCCACACCGAATATATTGCATGTCCTCATGCAACAAAAACTGAATATATTGCATGTCCTCATGCAATCGAAGGACAAAACCCATGTGTTAACCAAGCAATACAAAATTTCTTCATCTTAGCTCAGGAAATGGATAGAACAAATGAATTCTTCCTCAATTAATAAATATTTAATTTTAGCAATCTTGATGAAGGCATAACAATGAAGTTGTAGCAAAATATGATATAAGTGACAACAACCTTCATTAACCATTTTCCCAAAAACTACAAACCAGCTTTTGTTGAAATGTTGCAAGTAGATTTGTAATATATGAATACCTTTATGATCCACAAATCAAATCGTTTTGATGCACGGATCATGAGATATAAATAAAATGGTTGTAGGTGATAGTGCATGATTTCCGAAATTTTATGAACCAATATAACTTGAAATTGTCTGGGTTTGTATATTTTAATGATACATCAAAAATCACAAGAATTGAGTTCATAGGTTTAAAAATATTATGGAAATCAATTTCTGCATTGCAATTGTATGCCTTAAAAGAGAAAGAAAGTGGAAAACATCCATCATGCGTAGCAATTCCTCCCCCTCTCTGAAAAATTAGCATGCCCTCATGCGATGCTAGAAAACAAATAGAGGTGGTTGCTACTATCTGTGGAAGTCTATGCTTGGTGTAAAACAACATGGAATAAGGGAGGTGTTGAGAATGAATAAGAATAGCAATGGATGATAAAGAATATGAATGACATAGTTAGAGGAAAGCAATGAACGAAAGCAACACTCCCCTAAATGGAAAGAGAATATGCCGCTGAAAATGGGAAGTGGTAAAGATGTGGAATGAACGATGATAAATAATGCTCAAAATGGATTTTCATGAAATTCTTCTAAATTCGTAATAAATCAGAAAATTATGCTATTTTACCTCAAGCTTTACCTCCAAAAAGAAAAATGTGGAATGACATATATGGACTGGCATTTGTTGAAGCTGATGTAGGCAGAGTTGGTGCTGAAAGTGATGCAAAAGGTGGAATCCAAGTAAGAACATCATGTTTGAAGAATTGTTCACGTTGCGAGTTGCTCAAGCCTCTTCTGTTAGGTGCAATAGTGTGGTCATGCTTCAAATAGAATTCTGCCCATACTTGTTGTTTTCCTGTAAACAAAGCACTATTTTGCATACAATGTTCTTGAATCCATAGTGTTAGTTTTGAACAGCAATAGATAAGATGCATACAAAAATTTCAGTCAGAAAAACTTTTTGTATACATGCAATACTAATATTTTATCAAATCAACAAGTAATGGCAGAGTGCAGTAATCATATCGCATGCAATCCCATAATGCATACATTCCCCCCTCCAATTGGAAAAGAGATTCCATGACCATAAAGCATATGAAAGGTGTTGTGCTGATGGCAAGGCAAGGGAATGAACAATACAGCAGTAGAGTACACAAATCAATGATAGGACAGCGAGGGTTATGGTTATAATGAGAGAAGAGTGTATAAAGATAGTCATTAATAAATGATAGGATGCTTTGGATTGATGATAAGTTATGAAAAAAGAAAAAGAACGACAATATGCCAAAAAGATGCTTTGCTGACTGTATTCTAGCTGAAAAATAATGTGATTGATCATAAAACAATTTATCAAGCATAGAGTTTCAAAATAGGGATAAAAATTAAGGAAATAACTTCTCTGATAAAAATAAAAAATAAGAAAAGGGTATTATAGTAATAATTGACGATAAAATATAACTTCAATACCATAAGCAGAGCCTCTACTGCCAGCAGGCGTCCATAGCCTCGGCAGGGTTGCTTTTTAACCCATATGAGCCAGGATCCTCAATTTATAAATGGAGAGTTACAGTGTTGTTCCACAGAAGAGATCAGTGTGCTGGCATGGTAACCAGATAACCACACTGCCATTCACTGGGATGTAGCAAAAGTGATCAGGTCGGCTCGTGATGAGACCTCCTGTTCAAGGATAATTTGGTTATCCAATGGATCATAACCCTGGTGTAGTGGCCATAATGGGAATGTCACTTTGTTACAACTTTATAAACATGGTAGGCTGGCTCGTAATGAGACCCCCTATCCTCCATCTGCGACCAAAATTTTGTTGTTATTACACATTTTTATGATAAAAAGAAGGAGGCTCAGTACTCCTTAAGAGTAGGGATGGTGGAAGAAGTTGAACATGCCAATAGAAAAAAGTATACCCATAATCTCATTTATTACAGACAGAGAAGATTATAACTAGGAAGGGTGGAACCAGCATGGTATTAAGATGATCAGTCGATATCATGTTCAACAGAAAACAATGCAGTAAAGTAGTATATAAATAATTGTGTCATTTTTGAAAAGAATCTATCATCAGGGAGTTGTCATGTTAAAGATCATAACGTGAATGATAATAACTCGCTTCAAAAGAATCCATAATTATTGTCCTCATAAAAGTAGTGTACTTCATGCCATGAAAGAGAATCAGGAAAATGTGGTTGAGATGAACTAGGAATAATCCCACAAGAGAAAGGAAGGGTTGCTCTAAAAAATACTCCCAAAGTGTTGCTTTTTTGAAGGAACAGCAAAAACACTCAAAAAGAGAGTGGTGTTCTGTTTAGGGAACAACAAAGAAAATGCATACCAAGAAAGCAAAAATACACACAAAAAAATGTGAAAATGCAAATGCCGTTCCTTTGGAAAAAGGAACAGCAAAAACTAAAAGTGTCGTTCCTTTAGAAAAGGAACAGCAAAAATGCAAGTGTCATTTCTTTGGAAAAGGAACAGTAAAAATCAAAAGTGTCATTCCTTTTGAAAATGAACAACAAAAACGCAAGTGCCGTTCCTTTGGAAAAGGAACATAAAAAATGAAAAGTGTCGAAGTGCTATTTATTTCGAAAAGGAATAATAAAACGTGAAAGTGCAGAAGTGTTGTTCCATTCAAACAGGAACAACAAAACGTGAAAGTGCAGAAGTGTTGTTCCATTCAGAAAGGAACAACAAAACATGAAAGTGCAGAAGTGTTGTTCTATTGGAAAAGGAACAACAAAACGTGAAAATGCAGAAGTGTTGTTCCATTTCGAAAAGGAACAACAAAACGTGAAAGTGCAGAAGTGTTGTTCCATTCGAAAAGGAACAGCAAAATGTGAAAGCGCTGAAGTGTTGTTCGATTCGAAAAGGAACATCAAAACGTGAAAGTGCAGAAGTGTTGTTCCATTCGAAAAGGAACAGCAAAACGTGAAAGTGCAGAAGTGTTGTTCCATTTCGAAAAGGAATAACAAAACGTGAAAGTGCAGAAGTGTTGTTCCATTGGAAAAGGAACAACAAAATGTGTTGCTTCATTTTGAAAATGAGTGTTGCTTCATTTTGAAGAGGAACAACAAAACATGAAAGTGCAGAAGTGTTGTTCCATTTCGAAAAGGAACAACAAAACGTGAAAGTGCAGAAGCGTTGTTCCATTTCGAAAAGGAACATCAGTTGTTCCATTTCGAAAAGGAACAACAAAATGAACCATGAAAAAGGAACAAAAAAATGAATGGCTGACCTAAAAGGTGCTATTCCTTTGGAAAAGGAATAGGAAAACGAAAATGTTGTCCCTTTGAAAAATGAACAGTAGGAAAGACAAAAATGCACACAAATGATGTCCCTTCAGAAAAGGAACAACAAAATGCACAATCATAAAATGCAAGTACGCAAAGAATGAATTAGTTGTTCACTGCATTGATGTTGAGGATGGGTTACAGTTTAAATGAAGCAATACCTGAAACACAAAATATAAGAGAAATCAGAAAAGAAACAACAAAAGACAGTATGTAAATAAATAAATTAAGTTACAACAACTATGATATTATGTAAAAAAAAGATCTCTTTGAAAAATGTTTTGGTAGCAATGATAAGACATGAATATTCAAATTGAAATAAATTCTTTATTTGTTCTATTATGAATCCATTGGGTAATGAGTTCGATGAAACTCCCTTTGTTTTATTAAAATTTCTTTCAAAAATCACTCGTCCATAAATTGAACTTCTTTATTTTCCCACGATCTGCAAAAAAAAAAAAAAAAAAAAAAAAAAAAAAAAAAAAAAAAAAAACAAACAAAAAAAAAACGAGTGTCTACCTATAATAAAACATTAAATCATGGAAAAAGAGAGGTGATCGGGCTCCCCTAATCCAATAATTATGCAAAAAAACAACAAATAGTTACTCTGTATAACAGATCCATTGAGATAATAACAAAGTAAAATTTATTTGTCACCTGTGGGAGAGCAGTGGTCGACCATATTAACCAGCAGTGTTTTAATCACAACTTCTTTGTTTTTCGTCCAAATTGAATGATTCCAAAGCCAAATGAGAGCTAATTCAAAGGTTTATCTCCAGTATCAACAGGTTTTAGAAATGCAATGATATGATATGTTAATTTTAGTTAGAACAACCTGCATAACAGAGTCATTTTTGATTACCCAGCTTAGACCAACAGTTAATGTTTTAAGCATAGATTTTTTGTTTGATGTTGGATTCAAATGATTCAAATTGGAAATTAAATTATATTCATTTATTTATCTCCAAAAGAAATAGTTTTTGAAGAAAAGAAGAATTGATAGGTCAAATACTGTAAGGAACAGTTGGAAAGACATAGTTTTAAGGGTGCTGATTTACGACAGACAATCTGTATTTTGATCATAACTTCTCCATACGATATCAAAAATGAGTGATTCCAATTATATTGTAGACTATATTCAATGGGAATCTACCATAGTAATATTTTTTAAAAATTTAAACATTTAGGTCTCCAAACACTGACGGTCCAACTCTGTTCCCGAGCTACCCACTAGACACCCTGTCAATGTTTTGTTTCTAACTTTTTCGTTTCAAATCCAAATTGAGTGGTTCAAATTGGGTTAGAAAGTAGACATCAAGGGCTACCTAGGGTAGGAACAAGTTTTAAAAATATTCACTTTTTCTCCCTCAAAACATGACTGTCCCGACTATTTTTCCAGAAATCTCATCAAGCCCGCAAGCCAAAAAAATGATATTCAAGCATTTTTCATATTGATAATAAAAATGAATATAAGTGTTTGTAGAATTTTTATTTCTATTATAAATCATCTAAATACAAAAATGAATTGAAACATTTATCATCGATGTTGATTTCAATAGCGTGTTGCAACAAAAGAAACAACTAGTTTTACAAAAATAAAAAATGTGTTTGCTTTATTTCTTTATTTATTTTATTTTCTCTACTATCCTACTCTTGTTTGAGAATAGAATATGTTTATGTATAAGAGTATTTCTAGTGGAAACATTTTTTAAATAAGGCTTCATGTATGCACATACCCAAATTTGAAAAATGCATGTTAATGGTATTAGGGTATGAGAAGCCAACTTCCCTTCAAAAAATGGTATCAAAAATTGTTGAAGCATAGAGTGATGTTGCAAACAAATGATGGAGTGAAAGCAATATTCAATGTATCTGTTACTTTTTTGATTTCCCATAGCCATCATACCATGAAGTTCTTGGGCTTTTAAAATGGTTTGTTGATGCATACTAAAATAAACCTCATTTTCTTCCATAGCTTCTACAATTTTTGAATTTGAAACATTCTGAATCTCATTGTAAGTTTTCTCTAATGGCGCACGTGAGATAGAATGGGTGGGAAGGGTGGCTAAATCTTGCAGTTCAACATTGTAAGCATGTTGTACTGGTTTATTGTGGTGAGGGTGTGGAATTAGTTGAGCAAGGAATTGTGTATGCAATGGAGCATTTTGATGATGTGGTTGATTGGGTTGTGTGAATGGTTTTGATGGGCAAGCAAGATGTTGTGGAAGAGCTGGTGAAGAATATGGAGAATGTGTTTGTGCTACAAGATGAGGGAGAGTAGTCATGCAATCATAAGGTGAACCATGCCAAGCTTGTAGATAAGATTGGTGGTGGTTATATTGAAATTGACATGGCTGCCCTGACACATTAATATTCCATAATGGATTATGCAAGTACGAGAATGGAGAAAAAGTGTTTTGAACCATACATGTAGGCCTTGTTGCAGCTTTCCCATCTCTTTGATATGCCACTTCCATCCTAGATAAGGAAGAGCGAGTATCTACAGGATGCTCCTTTCGGTCATGAGGGAAAAACACTTCATCAAATTCTTCATTTTTATGAACCCGCAAAACATCCAATTTTTCATTTAGAGAGCTAATACAATCAACTTTAAAATTTTCAAATAAAGAATTGATTTTAGCTCTTATGTCTCCTATTCTTGTAGCAGATTTAGAAAAGAAGGAACAAACATCTCTAGAACTCTTACCAGCCTTGAAGATTCCTCTTGAATACCTTATGCACAACTCACAAACATCATCATATGATAACTGAAAAACATCACTTTTTCCTATCATATTTAAGAGTTCTAAAAATTTATCTTTGATTCCTTTAAGAAGGAGTGTTTTTAAGATCTCCTTTTCCAAATGCTTATATTTTGATTTTTGAAGGTTGTATTGAAATTGATCTACATAGTCCTCCAAACTTTCATCTTCACCTTGTATCATACCGAAAATATCTTCATTGGCCTTGCAATAGTCTTGGTACTTCTTCAAGAATATGTTCTTCATGTCCTCCTATGATTGGATGCAATTCCTACCTAGGCTCATGAACCATCGGAAAGCTGCTCCTTTTAGAGTAAGAGGAATCACATTCAACCTTTGATCATTAGTGTAATAATCATATCCTCTACAAAGTATTTCGAACTCAAATAAGAATGTATTTGGATCTTCATTTGCTAAACCATGAAAATTTGGTAAATATGGGGGAATTATGTGCATTTGTGTCACTCGTCCTAGATCTTCGATAGGAAATTCAAAACTAGAAACGTGAGTCATTTCTTACCATAATAGAAGATGTTCTTCATGTGTTTCTTCAAGGCTCCTTCTTCAAATTTTCTTGCCAATCAGTTAGTGAAATAGGTGGTGCTTACAACACCACTTGCGTGAGATCATGTGATTCATTTTTAAAAATTTCTATCTTTTTTTCATTCACATAGAAATTCAAACATCTATTTCTACCCTAGGTTCTTTAACAGTCCTGCTGGAAAGTGGGCAGGGGAGCAGGGCTTTCACATGCTCTGTATGTAGGTTCTTACCTTCCGTTTTTAATACCCAATTCTTTCCTAACAAACACTCATCGGATGCACACTACTCTTTTAAAAATGGCTACACTCTCCCCAGCAATGACGCCAAAATGTCGAGCGATAAAAAGGTGTCTTTTAAACTCTTAATTACCTCACATTAATTGTCAACCCAGGGACGACTTTTTTTTTCAAAAGTGTACTCAGTCTGAGAAGGCTATTTACTCGAGAGTAATGTTTTGCAGTATAGTGCTTAAAATACAAAAGTAAATGAATGCTTGAAAGAAAATCTACTTGCAACACAATACTTTGAAGCCTAAATCATTCATTCGGAAAAATAATCAATGTATCAGTCAAGGGTCCAGTAACAATAACTCATCCCTTTGGAAAATGATGTAACCAAAAGTAATCAAGGAATAGATCATCAATCAAGGCACTATACAACAAATTTTGATACCCACTACAGTTTCAGATCGTTCTCCACACCAAAGCAAAGATAATTCGAATAACATGAAATGGAACGACAGATAAGAAATGGAACAACAATTAAGAAATAGAACAACAAACCTGAAATGGAAAAGCAAACAAGAAACTATAACAACAACTAAGTCTAACAAGCAGTAATACCTTAGTCTACAAGATCAAATGCACTAATCGTGACCTACAGGAATCAAATGGAAATCCTTCACTCTTAAGGATGGATTGAACAACACACCTAAAATGGAACAACACTGATTAAGGATGAATTATAGAACAACGCTTGAAAACCATATATACACATGGCACACCTTAATGGTAATCTTATCATGGTAATCCACTTATAAATCTTAGTTATAAAGAATATGATTGTATTTTATAATGGAACAACAACATCAATAGATCCAACAATCGCAAGGAAATATAATCTCAAAGATGAATTCAGTAATACCAATTAATAAATGTTACAACACGGATACGTTGTAATTGAACAACAATACATTTTGTAAGGATCAGCAACGTTATATCAATGATTGAAAGAATAGAAATGTGTTACCAAGTCAAGATGAACCAATACGACATTCCTGGCATTGAGAACGATATTACTTAGTTGAATATAACAGAACCGTGATGTAAAATAACAAAACATATCAGATTACTGAATCACGCTGAACCAAAGAAGATAATATACAGCAGCAGCGTACTCCACCAGAGGATGGGCCCTTAGCCGCCAGCAGATGCTACTGGGTTACTTCAGATGAAAAGAATGAACAACAACTCTCAAATCAGGTATTAATCATTAAATGGTGAAATCATTACAACAGGTGAAGCTTTGAAACTTACAGCATGAAACAATCCTTTCTTCCTCCTATCCTATCATGAATTCTTAATTCTAAATATCTAATTCTAAATCCTCAATTCTCCATTGTCTTAGCCATCAACTCTCCATTCTCTTAGCCATCAATTCTCCCCCCTCCTCTCTAATCTCTATTTTTATTTAAATAGAGAGAGCATAGAGCAGTTACAATAGAGATAATTACAACATGATTCTATTACAAAATTGGATTGTTTCCAACCAATTGATCAACAAGAAGATATATTTCCATCCATCTCTCAACAAGAACAAGACGAATTTGGCTTTGCAGCTGAGATTTGGAGGACGGCCACAACAACAAATCTAAGAAAATCGTGCTCAAAGAACCCTGAGTTTCTCTCAATAAAAGCCAAATTTGGGCAAACCATTCTTCAATAAAGTTAATTGTGTCCGTTCTGGACAAAACCCATGTTCTGGATTTGCCATATTCTTCTTCATTTTCCCAGAATCTCAACCACAAAACTGTCACTTCTTATTCCAGCGAATTTCTGAGTTGGAATATTTAATGATGAAATCTTCAATCTAGAAATTATCTTGGAGGTTAAAAATGGTGAATAATGTTACAACTAATTTATTGAAACTATCATTGATAAAATCATTCATAATCATCAATTTATTAGAAATAAAGGTAGATAAATAATATTCATCCATAAGAGCATAAATCATTTATAAAATGGATTTAAATGATAAATTATAACAAATTATATAATAGAGAAGAGTAAAAATGGATGAAATAAGTGTTACAAAGTGGTCGTATTCACGGCCCAACACCCTCAAGGTGGATGTTGATATGCTCGAGCCAAGACTCTCGGTCATTGTTAATCTCTTGCTCTAATGGAGTGAGCTCAATCCTCCTATGTTGGGCAGCTTGGCGATTCTCGCGGACGCTTTGTAGCTCCATGATCTCATGCTGGTCTTCGAGCTGTTTGTTCCTCTGCTCCAAATACCTAATAATCCACTTAACCCTCTCAAAATTGAGAGACAAGGCTTGGATCTCCGTTTGCTGCTCCTGGATAGTCCTCCTAAGTTTGGCACTCTCCACATCTGTATCATCATCATGAATGAGGATGTAGTCAGCCTCTCGTTCACCTGATGGCCCCTCATCATGCATGGGCCTCTTTCCCCTGTCCTGTACGTGTGTTTTTTATGTCGGAAGTGAGGCCACTTCCACCCCAGGTGGAGATAACACTCGCTTTGCTACTGCAAACAAATGTCTACTGCCTCTTTGATAGGTGATGCATACTGGCATAGTAGTAGTCTCATGGTGCTCATACTGATGAGAAGGACCACCTATCTCATGTTCAACCTCTGATAATACCTGTGAAGTGCTGAAGAGGTCACGGGAGATGAAATCATCCCAAGTAATGCCCTGTAATCCCAGCTGATGAACCACCAAAATCTTAATAAGAACAAAATGATAAACACTGTTAAGTTGCTGTTGAGGGGTCTTGTGTTGCATGAAGGTGTTCATCCTCTCTATGTTCCTGCAAATGAAATATGGGATGTTCAACATCCGTACCCTGGTAAAGTGCATGAGCAACCTGATGTGATAGGCATATAAACGAGAGAACCTCCCCAATATTTAAGCCACTTTTTCAGGCTCAAAGACTAGGTCATTACCCATAATTGATACATTTCTTCAAATCACTAATATAACATGGAAATGACAATATTAAATAAAATACTTGTTTAAGACCTTGACTAGACCGCTAGTATCCATGCCATGCATTTTGTCAAACATCCTGTAAATGTGTAATCTACCAATTTAATTCATAGTTATAAGCATAGGGGTCTCATACTTAGATGAGAATTTCTAAGAACCATTGATGCCTCAACACATCAAATTCCATTCCATCCATTAGGTCATATATACATTGATCATTCAATAATAAGTAAAAACATGATGAGAGCCACACATGACTTCTGTCATAAAACATATGCATAACGAGGATAATAACATTAGCAAATACTCATAAAAGTAAAACCATGTGGACCACATATAATTCATCAAAATACTCATATAAGTACAAGAAGAAATAACCTCTTATTAGTGATGCAAAATCCGAACTCGAAATGGGTCTTCCATGTTCCGCCTAACTGTAGAATGGTTGAGCCAAATCTATCTTCATCCATTAACTTCCATGCCATATTCCAAGTATGAATGTGGGATCTCATAAAACACATCAATAAAAACTCATCTAGGGCTTCCAAAGTCCACCCACCTTAACCCATCAAATAGTGATTCCACCTCATGGTTGGACATCACCAAACTGTCATCAGATCAGTCTCTAAGGCTCCAAGACTAGTAATTCAACCCACAAATTTTATGAGGCTCCAAAGTATTTGTCCAACAAAGGCTCTAAGACTAGCAACTCAACCCACCAAGGGCTCTAGAGTGTTTGTCCAACTATATTCCTTGACTAGTAACTCCAAAAATGGTGAATCATCCCCATGGTTGACATCATCAAATTGAATCATATTGGTTCTGTTATAAAGTTTATTTTTGTCGTACATTTTTGTTTTGAGGCCAATTTTTGACATAAAAATTTCTCTAATGATATTAGACAATAGGTACAAAAATCTCATCGTAGTCATCTCCCTCTTTTTTTTGAGAATTCTTTGTCCACGAACCTCGTTGTATACTTCTGGATATTGTTGAGATTGCAACAAGATGATGGAGCTTAGTGAAAAGAACTCATAAAGCAACTGAAGAATACATCAGTTAACTCAATGCATGGATAGTTCAGTGGGGACAAGTGTTAGAGGTGAATGAAAGGACAAGATAGCTGTCAGTTGTGACTATAGTTATGCATGTGATTTGCACATGCATGGATTGAGTAATGCAAATGAGGATTGTGTAGTGTTACACAAGGAAAACACATGAATGGTTCAGCTATTCTCTTCATTCTCTATGCAGGATTGCGCAGTGGAGGCACGCAAGCAGTAGGCATGATTTGAGCCAGTGATTGATTCAGATCTATGTTGTATTGTGTGTAACAGGTGGAGCTAGTATTGTATTGTGTACTGTTACATGATCTAAATCAATATAATATACAGATAGTTTGGGGTTTTTAGCGAGATGCTTTCGCCAGTGAAATACTATGTTATGTGTGATTGATGCTTCTATATTCGCATGCAATTATTTCTGCTTCCACAAAATTGATGATCAATGGTAGATGAGATTATGTATTATGCATGTATTCCGCAATAGTGTATAATCGGGATAATTTCGGTTGAATAAGTGTCATATTATTCATGAAATTTCTACATGGTATCAGAGCTAGGTTGATTTGTAGAAGAGATTTCTACAGGATATCAAAGCGAGGATTGATCATCAGATCTATTATTCAGGAAGTGACTGTAGAGCCTCTAACTTACACCTCATCATCCACTATTACCTACTGTTTTTCATCACTTACCTCTCTCTTTTGCCTCATTTTCAATGTAAAAACACCCAGATCATTACATTAGATTTCATTAAGCATGATCAAGTGAGCTTTGCTAATGTGTGACTGTTTTGTTTAGATTTTGACATATTTACAGGCATTCCGCAGCCATCTGTTGATTCCGCAGCCATCTGCTGATACGGTCAACAAAGGCAGCTTAACGGTGATGCGTAAGTTGTTGGGTCACGTCAGTTCAAACGGTGACTTGTCCGTGTTACGCGAGTTGTGGGGGACATAATCCAACTCTGGATTCAATGCCCATAATGACCAGAACCTCCAGCTCATCCACGCAGGCTTATGACGTGTTATTGAACCTTAATTACGCATGACAGTTAGTTTATTTTTCAGTTTTAGCTGTACACATTAGGATATTTTTCAGATGCCTATAAAAACTTGCGTCTGTGTACGCTTATGTTACTTTTTAGTTGATGTGTTTTATGAACTTGTTATAATTTTAGTGCATTCCCAGACTCTGTTTTAATAGTGCTGTTCTAGCACTCTTGACTGTAATTTTCTGCACATGGAGTAATAGAAGCAGTGCTGTTCTGAAGTTTTCAATACCTTGAGTCTTCTTTGGGTTATATGAATGGAGGGCCCCTGTTCATGTTAGCCTTGTATAGTATTTTATGTTCAACATTTCCTTATTTCCATTTAGCATTTCCTTTTCTTGACACATGTACATCGTAATTTACTTTCATGTTATTTCATTTCCAGCCTTTATTTTAAGCTGATTCAGCATTGTTCTTTTGCAGGTTTTTTACCCGGGATTGATTGTGTGTTATGTATTTGCTTTATATCTAGTGGTAGTTTTAGTTGACAGATTCAAAGTTGCTGCCTTTACTTTATTCTCTTAGCTGATTTTTAGCTTTATTTCTCAAATCTGCTTGCTAACACATAAATGGTCTCCTTATTATAAATTGTTTATCTTTTTGAGATCAGAATACTAATAACTTGCAGCTGACTTTGGGTAATTTTTAGACTACTCTTTAACTACTTTCTAATCATGCTTTACACAATACTATGTGCTAGAGGCAGAGAGTTAGAAAGAGCAAAACATTATAACTAGTCTTTAAAGTAGATTTTTCTCATTTTTATCATTTCTTAGACTTATCTTTAGCTACTCCCTAATCGTGTCTTACACAGTACTATGTGTTAGAGGCAGAGAGTTAGGAAGAGATAAACATTATCATTGGTCTTTTAAGTGATTTTCTTACCTTTTATTTGCAGCAGCATGAATGGTGTCTAATGCCATTAGAAAGTGGTTCTTTGCTTTCAGTTCATTTTAATTCATTTATTTCCTTCAAGTTTCCCTCTTCAGCAAGTAGTTAGAAACCACTAATCACACACCTTCACTCATCTAGAATTCACCTTACACACACCATCACTCATATGTTTATAAATACATCACTCCATCTTAGAAAGATAAATTAACCACAAACAACACCCCAAACGACAAAAAGCTTTAAGAGGTTGCTTAAGTACATATAGTACACCTTCACTTCATCAGCTTACGAGCCCCGGGTTGACAATTAATGACATCAATTTAGGAACACTAAATTGAGTAAACATTTTGGCGTCGTTGCCGGGGAAGTGAAATTAAGTAGCCATATTCAATTAAAAAAAAACATAAAATTTCAAGGAAAGAAGTTGATAACCTATCAAAGTATGCTCTCCTCTTGCACTGCAAGGTGATCTGGAGGATCAGAAAAGAGAAAGTTATTGATTTGGTAGTTTCTTGAGTATGCTCTCTTCTTGCACCTAGAGTGAACTGGAAGAACAGAAAAAGAACTATTAACTTGACTTGAAAAAAATAATAAAAATGACATGCATAGAGCTAGAGATTCTAGAGGAAGGTTTTCAGCTATTCTCTTCATTCTCTATGCAGGATTGCGCAGTGGAGGCACGCAAGCAGTAGGCATGATTTGAGCCAGTGATTGATTCAGATCTATGTTGTATTGTGTGTAACAGGTGGAGCTAGTATTGTATTGTGTACTGTTACATGATCTAAATCAATATAATATACAGATAGTTTGGGGTTTTTAGCGAGATGCTTTCGCCAGTGAAATACTATGTTATGTGTGATTGATGCTTCTATATTCGCATGCAATTATTTCTGCTTCCACAAAATTGATGATCAATGGTAGATGAGATTATGTATTATGCATGTATTCCGCAATAGTGTATAATCGAGATAATTTCGGTTGAATAAGTGTCATATTATTCATGAAATTTCTACATGGTATCAGAGCTAGGTTGATTTGTAGAAG
>APFE031320298.1:1955-23263 GCA_000404065.3 Pinus taeda | reverse complement strand
CAGGAGGCTAGACAGGGATTTGATTAACCTAAGGTTCAGATGTTTAATGAAAAGGCCAAGAATTGATATTTCCACACAGAGGAAGAAGAGGAGACTAGATGTCTTGGCAGAGGCATCACAGCAGGTTGAATAAGCAGTTTTTTTTTGCATGAGGACATGCAATGCCCTTGTAGTGGGGGTATGTAGAGCCTCTAACCTACACCTCATCATCTACTATTATCTACTGTATTTTTTTATCACCTATCTCTCTCTTTCACCTCATTTTCCATGTAAAACCACCCAGATCATTACATTAGATGTCATTAAGCATGATCAAGTGAGCTTTGCTAATGTGTGACTGTTTTGTTTAGATTTTGACATATTTACAGGCATTCCGCAGCTATCTGATGATTCCGCAGCCATCTGGAGATTCCGCAGCCTTTTTGTTGTTCTCAAGGTTCCACATGCCATTTTACCAAACGAGCCACATGGGTACTTAGGTATCAAGGTGCTCGAGGTTCCTGTGCCATTTGTTCAATTATCCACGTCATCCATACCTCCAGTCAAACAGGGGCAAGATCCGGTCAACGAAGGCAACTCAACGGTGGTGCGTAAGCTGTTTGGTCATGTCAGCTCAGACGGTGGCTTGCCCATGTTTCGCAGGACGTGGAAACATAATCCAACTTTGGATTCAATCCCCATGACGACCAGGACCTCCAGCTCACCCACGCAGGCTCATGATGTGTTAATTCAGTTTTAATTACACATGACAGTTTGTTATTTTCCGTTTTTAGCAGCACGCATAGGCTATCCTTCAGATGCCTATAAATACTTGCGTCTACGTAAGCTTAAAGAGACTTTTACTTGCTATATGTTTGTGAACTTGTTGTAATTTTTGAGCATTCCCGAAACTCTGTTTTTATAGTGTTGTTCTAGCACTCTTCACTGTGAATTTCTGCATATGGAGTAATAGAACCAGTGTTGTTTTGGAGCTTTCAACACTTTGAGTCTTTCTTGGGTTATGTGAATGGAGGGCCCCTGTTCATACTAGCCTTGTATAGTATTTTCATGTTCAGCATTTTCTTTTCTTGATCTATGTACAGCATAATTCACTTCATTTTAATTCATTTTGGATCCTTTCTTTAAGCTGATCAGCATTGCTCTTTTGCAGGTTTTTGACCCGGGATTATTAATGTGTTTATGTGTTTGCTTTGCATCTAGTGGTAGTTTCAGTTGACAGATTTAAAGTTGCTGCTCCTTACTTTATTTCATAGCTAGTTTTTAGTTTTAATTTTCAAAACTGTCTGCTAATATATGAATGGTCTCTTACTATAAATTGTTTATCTCTTAGAGATCAGAATACTAATCACTTGCAGCTGGCTTTGGGTGCTTTCTAGACTAATCCTTAGCTACTATCTAATCGTGCTTTACCCAGTACTATGTGATATAGGCAGAGAGTTAGAAAGAGCAAAATATTATCACTAATCTTTAAAGTAGATTTTCTCATTTTTATCAGTTATTAGACTTACTTTTAGCTACTTCTTAATCGTGTCTTACACAGTACTATGTGTTAGAAGCAGAGAGTTAGGAAGAGATAAACATTATCATTTGTCTTTTAAGTGATTTTCTTATTTTTGCAGCAGCATGAATGGTGTCTAATACCATTAGAAAGTGGTTCTTTGCTTTCAGTTTATTTTAATTCATTTCCTTCAAAGTCTTCCTTTTCAGCAAATAGTTAGAACATAATCACACACCTCACTATTTAGAATTCACTCCACAACAACACCATCACTCATTTGTTTATAAATAATCACTCCATCTTAGGGAAGATAAAATAATCACAAACAACACCCAAACGACAAAAAACTTAGAGGCTTGCTTAAGTACATATGTACACCTTCACTTCATCAGCTTACGAGCCCCGGGTTGACAATTAATGATATCAATTTAGGAATACTAAATTGACCAAACACCAGTCACAGTCGTTGGCAAGATTGTCTATATTGACATCGAAGTCATTGATGCTCCCCTCAACTATAACATCATTTTTTATCGTAGTTATATTTATGCCATGTCATCTATCGCATATGCAGTTCACCATAAGATATAATTTCCCCACAATGGAGATATCATCACCATCGATTAGTTGACATATTATGATCCAAACACCCAGACTTCACCTTAGACCAACATTTATTCTGTGGCTAACAATAAGATTGTCTCTTCTATTTCTCCAGGAGTCTATAAAGATTCCTCTTTACTTGGTGCTTACTATGGCCCCCCACCTAATCCTTTTAAACCTAGCTCATCGAGTGTTTGCATGCTCCAAGCATCATGGGCCGCCCACAAATAGGCTAATATGCCTTCACAACAGTCTGCACCTTCCTAACCTATTGTGCCTGACTTAACTCCACCTGCTTCTACAACTCCTCAAGGATCACTTCCTTCTCCTAGTAACTTTCCTAATCCATTTCCATCTAGAACCGTTCCCCCAAGCCTTAACCATTGTGGAGCAGTTCCTCTAGGCCATTGTCCTTTTGGTTAGATACCCTTTTTATTTACACCTCCCAGAGTCTATTCTATACCTACCATGGCTATGTTGAGTCTACCCAATATTACCTTAGGGATCCCAGTCTGGTAGATCGATCCCCCCACAAACACTCCACCTAATCAATTGAAACCTTACACCGCTTTGACCTCGATCCAACCGGTCATTCCTACCCCTACCTTTGCTTCAATTCCTCATCAACCTCAATAGGATCCTACTCCCATTATGAAAGAATCTGGCGATGGGGGCAAAGCCCGAAAGAAGGGAACCCAAGACAAGGCTCCCCCTACAACTCCAGCTCCTCCTAACCCACTGAAGTATCTTCCTCCTTTTCAATTTGTGTGATGTTGTCGGTCACACCACCAATAATTGTCTTGAACTCCCTCACGTTAAGGATGTGGTCATTAATACCTTCCCTAATTCCAATCTTCCTGAGGTCCATGTCACCTTACCTGAGTCAGATAAGAAGATATAATCATTACGTACAAACCACCCTTGTGCTTTGTGTGATAACTATGGCCATTATTCCCATCATTGTCCCTATCTTGAATATTTTTGTGATACACTTCAAGTGCTTCACGAATTATACATCACTCGTAATGAGTCCACTTCTCATTTACCTGCAAATTTTGGTCCCACCCCTCTTCTATAATGGGAGGTCTTTGAAGTACCCATCATGATCCTTCCCCCTGATGTCAAGATGACAGACAGTTCTGCCCCTATCCTCCACCTATCATCATTCATGAGATCACTCCCCAAGAACTCCCCAAATGTCTCCTCTCATGATTTTTTTGAACCTTCTTTAATGGACACATTGGTCTCCACATCGGTAGATACTCCATCTACTAGTCATCTGTCTCTCAGCCTTGACGATGTGTATGTGAACTTAGTTTCTCATGAAGATGCTCCAAGTATCTCTTCCTTGACATGTGGTCTTTCTTCCTCCAATCTGCCCATCTTCCATTCTGATGAAGACATTATGGAAGTTATGACCACCCCTAATTGTCCTTGGGATGATATGAACCATCATGCGTACTTCCTTCCACAGTAGAACCATGACCAATATGTTGTGGAATCTAAAGACTTCATTCATGGTGGATTCGATTGGTTCAAAAATCCCATCCCTACACCAGGTTCTTTCGAAGAAGGGAATATGGCTAACGTTTCCCGCACCATAAAAATCAACATTTTGAATAAGCAAGGGATTGAAGAAAATATCATCTTGGGGGCACATTGCACCCCAGAAGAAATTAATGCTTACACCAAGTTGTTCAAAGAATTATGTGATTTTTTTGCCTGGTACTATTCTGAAATTCCTAGACTCAATCCATCCATTTTTGAACATCATATCGACACTTGGCCCGATGCCATACCTGTCCGTAAAAAATAGCAGCCTATTCACCCTTCCAAGTATGATGCCATCAAAGCTGAAATTGACAAGCTCAAGCAAGTTGGCTTCATCTATTCTATTGAATACACCACATGGGTGTCTAATCCTATTCTCATTCTTAACAAATAATGTGCCATCCGTGTCTGCACTAACTTTCTTGATCTGAACAAATCTTGTCCCAAAGAAAATTTTCCAACACCATTCATTAACTAAGTCATTGATGAGTGTGTGGGCCATGAGATTCTTTCCTTTATGGATGGCTTCTCTGGGTACAATCATATTTATATTTGTGTTGTTGATCAGTTAAAAACCGCCTTCACTAGTCTGTGCAGAACCTTTGCATACAAGGTCATGCCATTCAGCTTAAAGAATGTTGGGGCAACTTTTCAATGTGTCATGTCCTATTGCTTTCACGATTTGTCTCACATTATCCTTGCCTACCTTGACGATCTCATTGCTCTCTCTAGACTCCAGTCACAACACCTCCACGATTTGTGAACTGTATTCTTACAATTTTGCAAGTATAACACTCGCCTTAACCCCCTAAAGTGTGTATTTTTCATTCCTTTCAGCCACCTATTGGGCTTCATTGTGTCCAAGTATGGTATCACTCTTGACCCTTTAAAAGTTCAAACCATTCTTGAACTCCTCCCCCTCATACCGTCCACCAGTTTCAAAGCCTCAAGGGCAAGGCTAACTTCCTTTATCGGTTTATTCCTGATTATGCCACAATGGATCATGGGTTCCTGGTGAGCCCCAGTATTGCAGCAATAATGCTGCAACTCCTGGAACTCCCTTCTTTAATTTTATCAACCCGGTAGTCCGTAACAAACTTGGAAGCGACGGTGCTGTATGCACAAGTACTAGCTCTTGCCATGGCTGTCACTTGATCAGCTGGCACAAGTCCGCTAGGAGCTTAAGACAACTTCTATGAGCTCCAAAAGAAGCTTTTTAACTAATGGACGAAAGCTAACTCAAAGAAGGCTAATCTACTTGCAAAAAGAAACTGGAAAGTTGAAAGGAAACATAAACCCTAGCAAACCCTAATTTTACCAACTAGCCCTACTGATGCAAGAAAGAGGATGCAAGCTACTGAAAGAGATGCCATTGACTTCTAGGAAGGTAAAATGCATGTGTCTAAGTTATCACTATTTGAAAAAAATATCTTTTGTATTTTTGAATAAGTTGTTAGAATTATCATGCATGTACCTTCACTATTTTTTCTTGTGCAGAGGTGGATCGGCTAGAGAAAATGCTTGCAGGAGGTTGGGAAGGTTTAGAGAGGACCTAAGGGGTCCCTAGCACCCTTCCAAACAGTTTCACAAAGTTTGGTGATCAAGAGACCACTTTCGTGAGCTTCTACAGGAAGTCTGCAGGGTTTCTACAGGATGTTCTGGAATTTCTACAGGATGTCTGTAATTTTCTACAGGATGTTCAGAAATGGGATTTTGGAGGATGAATGGAGGGAGAAAGATGAAGGAGTGGGTATGGAGGCGAGATAATGGTGTGAGAAGGTCCAGGTTTTGGTGGATGGAGCTGAGAAGTGATCAGGACGGTTGGATTTGTTCAAGGAGAGATAAGGCAATGCTACACAATAATATGGAAAGTAGGTCAACGTGAGGGAACGTGGCAAAGGTAAGGCAAGGATCTGAAATGGAGGATGAAGCAGGTAGGTTGGATGGAGTATGGGCAGATGGAGAAGTATGATAGGCACTCTTCAAGTTATTTTTCAAACTAAACAAACAAACACTTAGAAAACCTATGACCTAGTTACTTCACTCTAATCTGACCTAAGTAACAGCAAAAGGAAATGAACAGAAGTTTATTCGAAATGAAATACGTGAAATAAATATGCAACTAAGCAATCATAAACTAAATCATTTAAACACAACTAATATCAGTGTTTGCAAATGAGAATTCGAACACTAAGGATTGCATGACAAAGCAAAACAGCATTTTTGGTGGCAGCAAGGTCACCTTGGTCCCAGCTCATGATTCCACTGAGGGGGAGGTGAGATCCAAGGTGCTTGGTAGTATTTTTCTGAAGATCTTCCCTTTGATTAACCTATCAAGTAAATATGAACATGAAAAGCTATTTTAATCATAAAAAATGACCTAAGTAACAAAGCAATATTTTAATCTAAATAGCAGATTTTATTCTAAGAATGCAGCAAAGACACATGAAAGTAAACAAAGGAGGTAATGGGCACTTGATATGGGCCCAACCCCAAGAGCTACAGCCTCCTAAGAGAGATTAGAGCTAGTGCAAAGCTGGATTCATCTTTATTGATCAAAAGATTAGTTACATTCCAAAAACTGTCCACAAGGAAAACTTGAAAATGTGCTGAAATGCAGAGCTAAACTACTGCCTAAAAAATGACTAAAATCGAACTACAAACTAGCTAACTTCTGCCTACAAAGTGACTAACTGAAATGAGGCCCTAAACCCTCTTATTTATACAAATTTAGGACCCCAACAGTCCTCCTAAACTTTGGGGACTCGGCTGCCCAAAACTTGCAGTTAACAACAGTCCTACTTGACTTGCTTGGTTGCCCTTGTGATGATCGATTTGGTGGCCCTTGAACTCTAAGCTAATGGTGGAGAATTTGAGGTAAGGGCCCATAAATGAAGGGGACACCTTCCTAAAAATCTTCTCCACAAATTTGGTTGCCAAGTGCTCATTTAAACCTTTGATTTTGTCTCCAAATTGACCAAGAAGACTGCATAAAGCACACATTAGACTTGTTGGCATAATGACTAACCCAATTCACTCTATTAGCATAAATATAGTCAAAAACATGTAATAAACTAATGAGAATTGTGGATTAAGTCGAATTAGGAGGTTGAATGAGCCCATATAATTATCCATTTTTGGGGTTCATCATCACCCCCTACTGAAAGTGTTTCTCATCCTCTAAGCAACTAATCTATCTCTTCATGTTTGATGGCCCTGGTGGCCTCCATGTCATGCCAAGCTTCTGAAGTGATGCCCTCTTCTCGGTCATGAAACCATGCTTTTCGCCCTACTTCTTCCCACTGCCTGTGCTCCTTTTCTTGTAGCAGTTTTGTTAAAGCCTCAGCCTTAGCCTGCAGCTTGCCCTCTCTCTGTTGTTCATCAGATGTTTCCTTGTCTTTCCTTCTTTCTGTGATTGTTTGACCACCTTTTCCTCCAATTTATTGGTCTCTCTTAGCTTAGCCCGAGTTTCCTATAAATAATTCTCAGCTTCCTGTAAAACTTTCTCAGCTTCCTGTAGAATTGTCTTTGAGTCCATCATCTTAATTTGCTCTCTCTAGGTAAAGGCTTTTGGCTTCCTCATTCATAGATGATGGATCTCTTTGAAGGAGACTCTTCCTTTTGTTTAGCGTTGGTGTCCTCAATTGTAATTGGCTCCTTTGACTGTGGCTGGGGTCTGCCAGCTTTTATACGCATGCTCCTTCTTGCCTTAAAGTTCATGGAAGGCTTCCTTTTTCGCTTCCCTTTTTGCTGTAGAGATGTGCTTAAGGTAGCCAGCACAGCTGCTGCCTCTCTGGCCAAAATCTCAGGTGATTTCTCCTTTTCTTGCTCTGTTTCCATACTTCCTATAGAAAGTCCTGTGTCGACTGTTTTCAGGCTTCCTGTAGAAACCGTTTTCAGACTTCCTGTGGAAACTGTTTTCAGACTTCCTGTGGAAACTGTTTTCAGACTTCCTGTAGAAACTGTTTCGGCCTGTTTGGCTGGATGTGGCTCTCCTTTGTTTGGACTTTTTTAGTCCTCTCTGCTCTATTCTGCAATCTTTTTTCCTTGGGTGTTTGTGCCATTGTTCCTCCCACAGTTTTAGGCTTAGCAATTTGGCCCATATCTCCTTTTCCTCTCTGTTCTTGCCTTGCCTGAATGTCTTGCGTTTCTTCATTATTGGTTTTCTCACTTTTTTCAATGTGTTCTTTCTTCCTTTCCATCCTTTATTTTTCTTCAGCACTTCCACTAACTCATCGACATTAGTTCTTTGAGTATCCACCCTTATCCTCCCCCTCTCGCTTTTATTTGGCTCCTTGTATTTCTCTTGATCATGTAAAAGATCCCACCTGTTCATTGTATGATTGTACTATGACAAGACACAAACTTACTATTCCTGGTTGGTTAATTACATGCCTTGAATGGTCCGATCCTATGACTGATTTCCACCTTACACTTATTTCATCTCATTAGTCTTATGGTCAATTTGAAGTCGCACCAATGTTTGCTAAACCTTCATTTGTACAAATTTGGGCACCTTCAATTAATCCTTCTAGCTGTAGCCGGTTGTCAGCTGCCAAGCCTGATCCGTCACAGTAAACAAATTTTGCATTCCCAGCCTGATCGCCTTTAGAAACACTCTCAAAGTATTGTTCCCCTGTTCTCGATTTAGACAGTTCCAAATTAGCTTGGATCTGTGACAGAATCTTCCTGTCTCTCCTTTGATGTGAGACTCTAATTCCATTCTCCAAGTCCCCCACCAACTTTAAGATTTCCATCCTTTTACAATCTTGGATCACCTGTATCAAATTCTGATATGACAGCTTACTCTGTTTTAACAATTATGTTCATGCCTGCAAAAGACCCTGACCAAGTTTGTTCTTCGGTTCTCTTTTCCAGAAAACCTCCTTCATACCTGCAAAAGTCCATGTCCAAGTTTGTTCTTTTGTTCTTTTCTTTTTTGGTAGAAAGAGATCTCAAGGACATTAAAAATTCTTTAGCTATCTGGTTATGAGAGGGAGAGTTTTGCTTCTATAACCAGAGGATAAAGACCAAGTTTTCTTCTCAGGACACATTTAGATATGCAAATTTTAAAATTTTCATCCACAGGCTAGCTCTCATAGCTGCATATGCCTTCCTTACAAGAGAATTTTAGACCAGAAACGTGGAGAGGAATTTTGATGCAGAAAAACTAAGAAATTCCATGCAACACACAATCACACTACTATTTTTTACTTACAGGCAGACTTGTCTCTAATTCTCCTACTCCAGACAGTTCAATTCACCACCTTTCAAAATATATCATGCAGGAAGAGTGCTTTCAAGCCTACCTTTCTCCGAACTCCAAATTTGATAAAGGAAAGCTGAGGTTTCTCTGTTCCAGAAGGTTGTGCCGTACTTCCTGTAGAAGACCCCCCCCCCCCCCCCCCCATTTCCTGTAGAACGCCCTTGCACTTCTGAGTGAGCTCGATACGTTGGAGAATTTTGAAACAGGTCAAAAAGTTTGGTGGAGGATGAAATGTTAACAGATTGTGGGAGCAAAGGACGCGTACTTCAGCTAAGAATGTTGTAAGTGCAAATTAATCAGCGGGTGGTGAGAGTCAGCCGAGCATTTTTTTAATTGCGGCGTCATTCGTGGTGAGGAAGTGGTGTGGCCAGGTGTACGTGGCCACATGCAGACGGCAGTGTTGTTTATGAGCTGTATGTTTTCTACCTGTAATTACTGCCATCAATTGCACTGAGGATTAAACAGTCACCACTGTCTGTTTTTTTAATTCTACGTGAGTTAACTGTACACGCATGCTGCATGATTTCTAGCGGAGCGCTAGAGACTAGACCAGGCACTGTCAGGTTACTTTTCTAGCTTCTCGACTTAATCCCACCATTTCATTCGTTTATGCACTTTCCAAATCATATTGATGCAGATAGAGGAACTGGTTTAGACACATACCTGTAAGTCGGCATGCCGCTGCGTCTTTTTTGCTGTTGCATGCATTTGTTTCTGAGGTTTCATGATGGCTTGGTTGCTGATTCATGGCTGTTTTTCTTGTGTAGGTATCCTCTGGTTAGATCCATGCTGCAGGAATTTGTTTCCAAGTTCAGATCTGCACCCTCAAGTTGCTGATATTGAATTTCCAGAGAACAGAAACTTGTTTTCGTCATTGCTCCCGAACGATAGACTGGATCGATCTAAAACTTTTTGAGCATGTTTCTATCATCATCACGCACCTCCCATAGCGAAATGGTGGTCAATGGATGAACGAATTTCGAGAAAAATGGAAACTGGCTGAAGATTACAGAGGTCAATTTCTCATAAACCGTGCATCAGAATCTCCTGAAACTGCTTGGGTAGGTTACTATCACCCATATGCATCTCCCCATGAAACAGGTTTTGAAACAGATGCATGGATATGGAGAAAATGCAAAAATGGCTGAAGGTGGTGGAGGCTGATTTCTTGGAAACCGTGCACCAGAATTGGCTGAAAATGCTTGGGCATGTTGCCATCATCCCTGTACAACTCCCCATAAAACGGTTTTGTAAATGGATGCACGGTTTTCACGTGAGGGAAAAAACAAATTTCAGCACTATGTATTTTTGCTTCCAAGCATTTTGTAGTTTTTTTGCATGGTAAGAAAAATGAGCTTGGGCTATAATGCATGCATGGAAATGATGGAGGAGGAGTTTGAAGATAACATGAGGACTTATGAACCCTTGATGAAGCTTCCATGTTCGCCAAACTTCTTTTTAAAATCCCTTTCCAGCCTTCTGTAATTTCTACACGAACTTCCTGTAGAAAACACAGTTTTCATAAAAGAAGTACGATGAGGTAGAAAAAATGGTGGAGAAAGGTGAGGGATGGAAACAGGGGTGGCTTCAGGCCTAAAAAATAGATTCCAACCTTCAGATTCCCTTCCAAAATCAAATTTGGCTCGTCTGATGGTTCTACAGGATGTTTCCTGTAGAAATTCAGAACTTCCTGTAGAAACACCTGGAACTTCCGATAGAAAGCCCATAACTTCCTGTAGAAAGCCCAATCTTGACCTGAATGTGACCAAATCCTAGGAGAGGTGAGTGGCCATGGAGGGAGTGTCTGAAGAGATGTCCTGAAGCCTGTTACAGAATCATGTCCTCATTTTGCGCGCCCCTCTTTTCCTGCAAAGTATTCACTGCAACCTGCAATTATTTTACAGAGGTTAGGCCTGATTTTTCTTTTTTTTTTTCTCTTTTTCTTTGAAAACAACTAGGGCGCCTCATGGAGGTTTTCACCCTACTTGCCTACTCTGGGCGCCTCCAAGGAAGGTTTTCACCCAGGGATCTTTTCTATTTTTATTTTTATTTATTTATTTTTTTTTCCCACTAATTGATCGTCTCACAAAGGTTTTCAATCAATGAGCCAATCTAAGGCGCCTCCGAGGAGGTTTTCACCTTAGATTTTTCCTCTTATTTCCATTTTTTTCAATTTTTTTTTTCTACCCTACCCTACTTGAAAAACAAAATCTTTCTCAAGTATAAGAATAGTTCCAATGGAGCCATGTGCACATCGAGATTAGAGACAAAATGATGTGGAGGCTCGAAATGCATGCTTTTATAGGTATCCGGATTTTAGAGAACAAATGATTTGACTTTGCAGGGATCGAGCATAGCTAAGGAAGAGAGTACTGCTGCAACTTAGTGACCGTCTGAAACCATATCTCAATATAGCTCTGATATCCTTGGTTCTTTTGCTGATCTAGATCATTCTCCATATCTTCTTCTATCATGACCCTCACATCTTCCTCTTTTTGCTGAGTTTTCTCTTGAGTACATGGAGGATTTGATGGTAACCATGAGGGAGCACTCTCAATCTCTGATTTGATGTCTTCTCTTCATCAAGTGCAGCCCATGGTTCTTTGATATCCTCTTTTGAATCTTGTTTTACTGGATGTGGTCCTTCAATGCTATCAAGATAATCTCTTTTTTACAATACTCTTCCTGAGCTATGGTGAAGATCATTGAGCTCAAGAGGAGTCATTTGGACATGTTGTGCCTAAGCTTTGCAATTGGGTAGAGCTATTCCAATGTGCGGGTTTGGAAATGGCAGTACGGGTAGCTGAGTGGGGGTGTATATTTGAGATGGATGCGGATGGAGTTGTGGTTGGGTAAGTAGTGGAGGAAAATGAGCAGGAGGAGAGTTGTACTTGGGCCTCCACCCCTGATGAGGTGCATTCCACTGAGGCTGTGGCTGAGCATAAGAGTGAAACAAATGAGCAGTTGGTTGGGCATAACATGGATCTGTGAAGGAACAAGGAGGAGGTGTGAACCAGGAAGGATGAGCAGGAGGACCCCAAGAAGGCATGGAAGTGGCTTGATAGGGGTCGTAATAGGTCTTGGATGTCCCTTGCAGTTCCTGCTGGTAAGGTATGGGTCCCTGTAGCCTCCTTTGGTTCATGAAATAGAGTGGTTCAGTGACTCCTTTGGCTCTCTGATATGCAACTTTAAGTCCAGGCAAGGAAGGACACTGATTCGTACGATGGTATTCTTCATAGACGAAACATACTTCTAGGGAGTGCATTGGACATTCATTCCTAGGATGCTTTCTAGTGCACCTGGGACAAAATATGGCAAAAGCCCTCTTGGCTTCCTCTTGCTTCCTTTGGATCTGTAAGGTATCCAGTTGCATGGTAAGAAACTGTCTCATATCACTCTTGAAATATTCCATCTGATTTGCAAATTCATTTTTGGATAAGGTACTGCTTCCAACATTTCTGTTTGTAGCCATTTACTCCAGAGGAATGTTTTCTTCTTCTTTTTCCCTTGAGGTTCTTCAAATATGTCTTACTGTCCACCTAAGTGTTCTCTAATCACAGCCATCGAATAAGAGAGAAGGTTGGCTGTGTGAAGCAGTGGGGGTGTTGTGCAATCATTTTTCTGAATTATCTCTACTCCTACAAGGCATGAAATGAAATCTTTTTGGTTGATTTTTTGTTTTTATTTTTGCTTGTACCTACAAAACTAAAATAGATTGAGCTGCAACTAACTATCTTGCTGAAGTGAAAATGCAGAATTGAAATGAAACCAGGAAATGACTAATCTATTTTGCTCAAATGAAATTGAAGGAATGAAATGCTAAGCTACGCTTGTAGAATTGAAATTGTGGAACTGAAATGCTAATCTATGAAAATAGTAAATGTCTACTCTACTTTTGCGGAAATGAAATTGCAGAATGGAAATAAAATAAACTACTTAGCAGAAGGTTGTAGTGGAAAATAGAAGGAAAGCAGCAATCACAAGTACTCTGATGCTTCCCCGGCAACGACGCCAAAAAGAGTGGTGGGCCCCAGTATTGCAGCAATAATGCTGCAACTCCTGGGACTCCCTTCTTTAATTTTATCAACCCGGTAGTTTGTAACAAACTTGTAAGCGACGGTGTTATATGCACAAGTACTAGCTCTTGCCGCAGCTGTCACTTGGTCAACTGGCACAAGTCCACTAGGGGCTTAAGCCAACTTCTATGAGCTCTGAGAAGAAGCTTTTTAACTGATGGATGAAAGCTAACTCAAAGGAAGCTAATCTACTTGCAGAAAGAAACTGAAACGCTGAAAGGAAATGCAAACCCTAGCAAACCCTAATTTTACCAGCTAGCACTAGTGATGCGAAAAAGAGGATGCAAGCTACTAAAAGAGATGCCAGTGACTTCTAGGAAGGTAAAATGCATGTGTCTAAGTTATCACTATCTGAAGAAAACATCTTTTTGTATTTTTGAATAAGTTGTCAGAATTATCGTGCATGTGCTTTAACTGTTTTTGACTGTGCAAAGGTGGATCAGTGAGAGAAAATGCTTGCAGGAGGTTGGGAAGGTTCAGAGAGGGCCTAAGGGGTCCCTAGCACCCTTCTAGAGAGTTTCACAAAGTTTGGCGATCAAGAGACCACTTTCGTGAGCTTCTATAGGAAGTCTGCAGGGTTTCTACAGGATGTTCTGGAATTTCTACAGGATGTCTGTAATTTTCTACAGGATATTCAGAAATGGGATTTTGGAGGATGGATGGAGGGAGAAAGATGAAGGAGTGGGTATGGAGGTGAGATAATGGTGAGAGAAGGTCTAGGTTTTGGTGGATGGAGTTGAGGAGTGATAAGGACGGTTAGATTTGTTCAAGGAGAGATAAGGCAATGCTACACAATAATATGGAAAGTAGGTCAACGTGAGGGAACGTGGCAAAGGTAAGGCAAGGATTTGAAATGGAGGATAAAGAAGGTAGGTTGGATGGAGTATGGGCAGATGGAGAAGTATGATAGGTGCTCTGCAAGTTATTTTTCAAACTGAATAAACAAACACTTAGAAAACCTATGACCTAGTTACTTCACTCTAATCTGACTTAAGTAACAACAAAAGGAAATGAACAGAAGTTTATTCGAAATGGAATACGTGAAATAACTATGAAACTAAGCAATCATAAACTGAAGCATTTAAACACAACTAATATCAGTGTCTGCAAATGAGAATTCCAACACTAAGGATTGCATGACAAAACAAAACATCGTTTTTGGTGGCAGCAAAGTCACCTTGGTCCAAGCTCAATTCCACTAAGGGGGAGGTGAGATCCAAGGTGCTTGGTAGCCTTTTTCTGAAGATATTCCCTTTGATTAACCTATCAAGTAAATCTGAACATGAAAATCTATTTTAATCATAAAAAACGACTTAAGTAACAAAGCAATATTTTAATCTAAATAACAGATTTTATTCTAAGAATGCAGCAAAGACACATGAAAGTAAACAAAGGAAGTATTGGGCACTTGAGATGGGCCTAACCCCAAGAGCTACAACCTCCTAAGAGAGATTAGAGCTGGTGCAAAGCTGGATTCATCTTTATTGATCAAAAGAATAGTTACATTCCAAAAATTATCCACAAGGAAAACTTGAAAATGTGCTGAAATGCAGAGCTAAACTACTGCCTAAAAAATGACTAAAATCGAACTACAAACTAGCTAACTTCTGCCTACAAAGTGACTAACTGAAATGAGGCCCTAAGCCCTCTTATTTATACAAATTGAGGGCCCCAACAGTCCTCCTAAACTTTAAGGACCCGGCTGCCCAAAACTTGCAGTTAACAACAGTCCTACTTGACTTGCTTGGCTACCCTTGTGATAATCGATTTGGTGGCCCTTGAACTCTGAGCTGATGGTGGAGAACTCGAGGTAAGGGTCCATAAATGAAGGGGACACCTTCCTAAAAATCTTCTCCACGAATTTGACTGCCAAGTGCTCATTTAAACCTTTGATTTTGTCTCCAAATTGACCAAAAAGACTGCATAAAGCACACATTAGACTTGTTGGCATAATGACTAACCCAATTCACTCTATTATCATAAATATAATAAAAAACATGCAATAAACTAATGAGAATGGTGGATTAAGTCGAATTAGAAGGCTGAATGAGCCCATATAATTATCCATTTTTGGGGCTCATCAAGGGGCTTCTCGGCCTTTTTATGGCACAACAGTTACTTTTTGGCGACAAATTTTATGAATGAACAGTAGGTGGTTTGGCGTGAGAGAGGAGGCGGTTTCCCATGCCATCGCACTGCTTTTGTGGCGAGGACAGTATTGAGGAGGGGCCACCTGATCTACTCCATAGCATGTAACGTAGCAGTCGGGGGGTCAGGGAAAACCACTTTATCGGGCGGGTAATGGTCGGCCATTGGGCTTGGACAATATGGTTGTGGACCGTTGGATGAGGGGGATGGTGATCGGACAATAGGTGGGTGGAGAAGATGCACGGGTGAAATGAACTGAGGTGTCGAGGGGGGGTAGAGCTTTAATATTCAGCAGTTTAGGATTAATTAAGACTTAATCCCAGGTTTAAATCGAACGGGTGGGGTTAAATGACGGGCTTAATTTGGGTTTATCTATATTTTAGGGATAAAGGGGTAAATAGTATAGTTTATATTAAAATTAGGGGTTTGGGGTATTTATTTATGGGATTTATTTAATATATGGGAAAAAGGTATTTAGGGATTTATATAATAAAGTTAAAAATTAATATGAAATTGGTGGAGTGAACCTATCCATAATAATAATGTAAAATTTGCACATTTTATTTCATACATTTGATACTTATGATAAAGTACTTTTTGTTGGTTTTTGGAATGAAAAGGGTTTACATGGGGGTTTTTACTTCCCCTAGGAAAATGAAGTTTAGCCTTAGGAAAAGGGGTTTTACTAGGCTAATGGGGAAATGAAGGGAGATGCATTTTATGAAGGGGATTCTAGCACTTTATATCCATAAATCATTAAGCCGAGGGTCCGGTCCCTCCAAAAGTCATAGAAATGCTCTGGGTCTTTATGATTTGAAGGATTTAAAGAACTAGAACATATTCGTGGATAGGAAATTAGTAAATAAAGGGGTGAAATGATTGGTGGGGAGTTAATCAAATCAACTTGTAAACCATTGTTCCTGCTTCCTTTACTACTCATGCACATTGAAAGATGTAATTAAACATGATATAAGTGCTTTTGTGCAATCAACTTCATACTTCAACAACCTTTCTTCTACTTACCCTTTACTTATACTAACATTTTTGCTTCATTTTATTTGGGTGCATTTAGGCTAGCAAACCCTTATCAATCCTTTTGTTTTAAGAAGTAAGCTATCTAATTCTAACCTTATATCATCTAGGGGCTCAAATTAAACAAATGAGCTCCTTTTATTTTATCTACCTATCTAATAATCTACCAAGATTGAACTGTTTGGTCAGATTTTATTCTCTAACTATAAACATAAAATTCAAAGCATGATACAATCAATATTAAACAATTTGATTATCATGGATTATGGTAGGAATAACAAGTTTCACATAATCATTATTATGCATAAAAGTAAATAGTAGTGGCATTTAGACTTGCACACTTTCATGGTCTCTTTTGTTTTTGGGGTTCATATATTTTCATTTTTTGACCTTCTCTTATTCTTTTTGTCCTTTGATTTTTCTTTTAGGACATAACCTCTTTACATTTTTTAAATTTTCAATATGGAAAGCATTTTCTGAAAGCAAAGGTATGTACAATATTATAAGGCTCAACCTTATCCAATTCAAAATTATGAATCCTATCACTATAGGACCCTAACAGTGGATCCACTTGGGGATGGAATTGGCTAATTAAATGTCAAGAACTCTAACATTAGTAGCCTTTGAATAGTGACTGAAGTTTTCTTGTAAAGTATCTTTCTGTGAATATCCCTTATTGATAGTTATGATAGTGAATCTTTCAAAGCTTAGGGCCTTCTCTCCGGGATTTAACTTCAAAGGATCACCATCCAATCCAATATACACTCTTGCAATGTTATGTACAATGATGAAAAAAAAAATGAACTATTGTAAGTCAGTGGAAAAATAGTGCTTCAGCATCCTACCATTAACAGGTCCTCCTGGTAGATCTGAACCATCTATGTTTCTCAAGAAAAAGGCATTGTTGCCTCTATGGCAAAAAATGACATAAGGCCCCTGCCACAAAAAATCAATTTTTCCATGCCTGCCTTTATCTTCCCTCCTTGAATCCCACTTAAGGACTTTGTCTTCTATGTGAAAATCATCTTCTTTAGTCTTTTTATCAAAGATTTTCTTAATTTTTTCATATATTATCTGTGATTTTATATAAACTTCTTCTCTAGCTTGCTACAGGTGAATAGTTTGGTTTATTCTTCTCTGAATGCCATTTGGTTCCACTTGCAGTTCTTGAAGGATTTTCATGATTGGCATTCCTAAGCATGATGGGAAAACTGCATCCATCCCATAAACCAACTGATAGGGTGATATTCCAATGGATTTTTTAGTAGTCAGTCTATCTGCCCATAAGGCATTGACTAACTTCTTGTTCCATGTCTTTTTATTGTCCTCCATTAAATTTTTGATGATACTAACCAGGATTTTGATGGATGACTCTATTAGTCCATTACCTTGATAGTAATAGGTTGTGGAATGGCCAAGGGTGATATAGTATTTGTTACAAAAAACTATCATTCTTTTGGACTTAAAAGCTATTGCATTATCAACAATGAGTTTCTGGGGACATCCAAATCTTGAAAGGATATTACTCTCTAGGAAGGTGATTATGATAGTATCCGTGGCTTGCCTAGAAGGTATGGCCTCTATCCATTTAGTAAAGTAGTCTGTGGCTGTTAAGATCCACTTATGTTGAGCAGAGGATGAGAGGTGTATTTCTCCAATGAAGTCTAACCCCCATTGTTGAAATCACATCTTAGTGGAAATTGGTTTAAGAGGTAAGGGTAAGAGTTTCTTGTTTCCCTCAAAAATCTCGCATTCGTGATAGGAGGTCACATGTCTTTTGACATCTGGATAACAAAGTAGGCCAGTAGAAACTAACTCTTAGAATCTTGTTAGCAGTACTCTTCCAGTAAAAGTGTCCTCCACAATCCCTTGCATGAAACTCTTGCAAAATTTTGTCAGCGTCATCTTTTAATAAACATGTTAAGAGAATACCACTATTGTCCTTCTAAAACAATGCATTATCTATAACACAATATCTTAATGACTTCATTTTTAAGAATCTAGCTTTGGTCCTTATTAATGCAGGAGGAGCTTGTAAGTTTAGTAATACAAATGTAATATCTGCATACCATGGTGAATTAGTAATAGTTTCACTGATCTGTGGAGTCACCATCGACTCTTGATCATCAAGGGCACTAATCAAGTTGATATCAAGGGCCTGACAGTTCGATTCAGCCATGAGTTTGGCTAAAACTTGGGCTTTGATAAGCTTGGTGGGTTTTATCCCTATATCATATTCCAATATTATATAAATCCACTTGCCTCTTTTTCCTTCAGGCCCATCTTGAGTCAAAATGTCCTTAACTACAGAGTTTGGAACATAAGCACTTATGTTAGAATAGAGAATGTATACTTTGAAATCTTTGATAGCTTTAACCAAAAGTAAAGCTTTTTTTTCCATGATATTATATTTGAGTGTGGAATCTCTTAAGTATATACTAAAGAATGTTATTGGTTGTTCATATCCTTGATTGTTATTTTGTAGCAAGATTGTTGCAATGGTGTGCTCTGAAGCACATGAAAAAATGATAAAATATTTGCTAAAGTCAGGACTAATGAGGAATGGAGTTTTGGTTAATGCGTCCTTGATTGCCTCAAAATATTATTTGGCTTCCAATGTCCATTTGATTACTGAGTCCTTTTTTAGCATGTTATTTAATTCCCTAATTAGTTCTGCTAGATTTGAGATGAATCTCCTGAGAAAATTAATCTTACCTAGAAATGATTGTAGTTATTTTATGTTTCTGGGATGGGAAATAGTCAAAATGGCTTCTGTCCTAGCAGGGTCTATTCTAATCCCATCTTTTGATATGATGTGTCCTAACAATTTTCCCCCTTCTAGACCGAAAAGTGTCTTTTTAGGATTTAAAGAAATCCTAAATTTTCTGCATTTGATAAATACTCTTCTGAGATGGTCTAAGTGTTCATTGTTTGATTTAAAGAAGATTGTAATATCATCCTAGTATACTACTAAGAAATCATGGATTTCTTTGGCAAAAGCTATATCCATAGCTCTCTTAAATGTGGCACCCACATTCATTAATCCAAAGTGCATCTTCAAATACATGAAGGTATCCCAAGGAGTAGTAAATGCAGTTTTGGGTTGGTCCTCAGGTTGGACTAATACTTGGTTATAGCCAGAGAATCCATCTAACAATGAAATCCTATATGAGCCCACTACCCTTTGCAGTATATGGTCCATTTTTGATAAAGGGTAGTTGTCATTTAAAGAAACCTTGTTTAAATTTCTAAAATCTACACAAAGTCTAATTTCACCTGTCTTTTTCCTAGTTGTAACTAAGTTTGAAATCCATTCTGAGTATCTAATGGGTGCAATTATTTGAGCGTCAACCATTCTTTTGACCTCTTTTTCTATGGATGGCATAAGAACTAGGTTTATCATCCTTAGTTTTTGTTTAAAAGGTTTATGATCTTCTTTTAGAGATATTTTATGTTGGATTATGCTGGTGTCATAAGATTTTAAGTCTTCATAACTCCATGCAAATACATCCTAGAACTCTTTAAATAGATTTATATATTTGACCTTTTCCTCTAGGGGTAAGGCTTTATATATTTTAACAAGCTTTGGATTATCTTCAGTCCCTGTATTAACTTTTTCTATGTCAGCTCTTAGAGGTTCCAACTTGGGCTTTCTAGCTACATCATTAGAGTCAAACAAATCCTCTAAAGGTACTAATCCTTTAGGCAAAATATTATCTTTCAAATTAAGAATTTATGGATCATCATCCATTATTTCATCTATCTCTACATTTTCTAAACTATCTATTTCTACTTTATTAAACTTAGTTGGTTCATGTACATCAAAAACATTTACATCTAATCTATTTTCTACATTATTGTCTATGGTACACTTGGTGTCTATTTTAGAATTCCGAAATTCACCTTCACTGATCATGAAATCATAGATTTGAGAGTCCTGGGGAAATATTTGCCAATATTTAAGGTTATCTAGTATAACAGGTTTGTGTCTAACTTCTACAGTGTATTGGTGGTTTTCTTGAAATGGCAATTTACAAGTACTAGCAAATGTAGCCAAACCGTGGGCCTGCATGTTTTGTTTTCTTGGAATGGCAGCAAAGTTTGATTCCAGGAGATCCTTGATCAAGTCTAAAACAATACTCTTATATCTACCAAGCCTAGGGTTTTTGATAGAATATTCACCATCAATCTGTTTCATGATCAGTTATGAATCTCCCATGACAGAAACTCTTTTGGCTCCAAACTTCCTAACCAATTGTAACCCTAGAATCAGGGCTTCATATATAGCCATGTTATTGGTACATTTGAAATTTAGTCTGAAAGCATGACCCTCAGCATGGTTATTTTCCATATTATGGATCCAGACTCCTGCACCAACCCCTAACTGTTACCAGGAATAGTGTCCACTCAGATGCTGCTATTCCCACTAATATGGGTGGCTATCTTAGAAACAAACAAGTAAAGTCTACTATTGTTTTCTTTTATGGAAATAGACAAGAGGAGAACCAAGGGGACCAACCTGAGTCTTGCGCTTGATTTCCTCTCCTTCTTGATAGAGCTTCCCTGCTTCTTCTGCGTCTACCAACTCCAAAAGAGAACCTGTGGAATCACAACAACATACTACTATCGAAGAAAGAAAGATCTATATCCGTAAATAACACAGGATTAGATGTATGTTAACCATATAAATGCATATATAAACGAGTACACAAGAATATGGAAGAAAACAAGAATAGCTTTATTAAGATGAAAAGTAGCAAGAGGATTACAACCATATGCTCTGACCCAGCATCATCCTCCAGCTAGGAAGCCCTTCTTCACCTCAAGCAAAGCTTAGATCACCCAACACTATGAATGTACATCAGAAAACCAACAGCACTTCTCTATAAGATACAAAATTCTAGCCTCTGGATCTCTGTGATGAGGGATCCATATATAGATGATTACAAAGAGGTGAGTCATCTTCTGGGATCTTGATTAGTGTCCTCTCTCTGATAGTTCATACTTCCACTTGGAGGATGATGATCTCTTACTCATCCCTGGTCGAAAATAGAGAGGCAAGTGTTAGAGAGGAAGCTTCTGGAAGATTCCATGATCTTCCACCTCGCATTTTTGTTCTTGCCATTTGTCCATT
>APFE031320293.1:0-11224 GCA_000404065.3 Pinus taeda | reverse complement strand
GTATAAATGTGAGGGAGCAATCATGGAGGCATGAATTACCCCTTTCCTCGGCTTGCTTTTTCTACCCCTTTGGTGTGCTTTTAAATTTAGTGATTTATATTTATTTGGATGCATAGCTTAGGAGACCAAGCTTGCTTTTACATTTTTCCAATACCCTTTAAGATGTAAACATAGTATTCAAAACCGGCCAATTTGAACCGTAAACCAGTGAAACTGGCTGGTTCATTAGCCCTGACCTTCAAACTGGTAGAAAAACAGGGTCATCTGTTATTGGAAGGCAATTTTTGTGTTTGACCGGCCATAAACCAACTGGTTTATGACAAAACCAGCCAATTTTCCCATAAACCAGCAGGTTCCATAATAAACCAACCGGTTTATTGTCAGGCCGGCTATGGACCCCACTGAAGGCAGTTTCTTGGTTTTTTATGTGGTTTTGAGGGAAACTAGGGGTTGCTTCCCTCCAAAAACAACCCCTCCAAGCCTTTAAAAGGATGTTTCCCCATTCATTTGCCTCACACATCTCATTTGGAGTTTTTGTGAGCTTCATTGGGAGCTTGGAGAGTGTTAAATTTTTGCTGGAGTAGTGGAACAACAGAGAGCTTGGGGTAAGTAGTAGCCAACATGCCTCCAAAAACCAAGGACACTGCATGGGCTCATTGTGATATGATTGATGGTAAAATGATATGCAAATATTACCAAAAATCTATTGAAGGAGGGGGTATTTAGTATCTACAGCTTCAAACAACACTTGGCTGGGATAGGAGGCCATGTAAAGCCATGTAGGGCACCAAATGAAATAATAGGGCATATTACGGCTGAATACCTTCATAAGTTTGCGATTCAAGTCACTCCACACACTGAGAAGTTTGTGACTCAAGCAGTGCAAAAGTTTGAGAGTCAAGACTCAACAGAGTTTGACTGTGATGAGAAGTGATCATGTTGATCACTGATATGTAGACTTGTAGTAGACCAGTGGCCCCATAGCTTGTAGCATTGATTTTGGACTCTAGAGGCCGTTTAGAGCCTCATTGATTATGTATTTTGTTGCTGATATGTATTGCACTTGGTGCCATTATATGGTATATAGAAGAGAACTTTTCATATTTTGTTTCTATTGGTTTGGAATCATTGTTTTAAATCCTAAAAATTATACGATATATAGATGAGCAAACTTTTCATATTTTGTCTCTATTGGTTTGGAATCATGGTTTTAAATCTTAAAAATAGTTTTTTTCATTAAAAAATAATTATTTCATGTATTTTTTTAAAGACTAGTTCTTGAGATCTGACCAGTCCCAATTTGACCAGTTTGGTTTGAAACCCGGTTTGATAGGTGGACCAGTCCGGTCACTGTTTCCGGTTTTGAATTCTATGGATGTAACAACTTCTCACTCAACAAGGTTAAGACTTTCAAGAGTTCCTTTCTTTAGATAAAGCATTATATGCTTGAGGAACTAGGTGATGGCTAATGAGTAGGGTAGAGCTCATGTAGGGTAGAGCTCATGTATCAGAGCCAAGTCTTTGTTTGAGTGGATGTTGACTGTGAGATATTGTCTGAGTGGATTGCGAATTTGTTGAGGTCGGGAATAGCATTTGTAGCCTGTGGTTGCCGCATTCGGCGTTTAAAGGGTGTTGAAGACGTCTGGCGTAGAATTCGAGTCGAGGAAGCCGCAAAACTTCTTGATCTCCATCAGCAAGATTTTTCCGGGTATTCTCCTTCAGTAATTTCTCTCTTTTCTCAAATGGATGCTCTTTCTAGCTCGAAAGGCATGTTTGGATCAAAGCATTTTAAAGATGTTCAGAATGAAGATGAATTAAAATCAGGACTAGAAAGTTTATGTTATTCTGATTCCTCCTCTGGAAAACATGCCTCTATTGAACAAGAAGAATTAAATCCTACGATAAACTGGAAATTACCTCCAGTATCCCCTGCAAAAGTGTATAGAGGACTCTCTCCATTCCACTTTAGGGCCTTAAGTCAAATAAAAATCCGTGAAAAGGCAGTTCAAACAGATTTAAATCTTAATCTTATTATGATTGTTCCTCTCTTAGAAGAACGACAAATTAAAGTTGCTTTGAAGAATGGATACCAGTACGTCCCTCTGGGGATGGTAAGAGTTGGGCTAAATGCTCTACATAGGAAAGGACAAAGAGCTTATGTTTTCTCAGCCCTGCTTGATAATCGATGGACTGTATTTTCCAAAGCCCTCATAGGTGGAATAGAAAATATAGTCTCTTACCATCCCCAGATGGACGTACTAGTATCCATTCTTCATACAGGACCTTTCACAGATATCATTATGCAGAATAAAGAAAAGATATCCCAAGGTAGAGTGGAGAAATTTAGATATTTTATTATACGATATATGCACAAGTTACATATGCGATCACAGGTTACTGATAAGAATCTTCTTCCTCAGATGGACTGTTGTGGCATTTAGTAGATATAAGTTAGCAAATGCATAACAGATCTACAGGGTACCTGGCCAACGAGCAGACTGAGTCTAAAAGATTAAAAGAGTTGACTCTCTAACAGATTCGGCCACTTTAGGTTCACATCGGCGTCAAGCACTGATGCGCAGGCTTCTCAAATCTCCTAATGACTTGAGTGTTTCTCGTGTTGCAAGCAGATCAAACTTATAGTCCGCAGATGCAGAGCAGGAGAAATCTCGACTAAAACTCTAGACTAGACTCCAATGAATAAATCTTACTCCGAGGCTTCCTTCTTTTATAGCCCCTCGAGGGAACAAACATCCGTTAGCTCTATGATTACAAACTGATGACTCAAAAGTCCTGATGCTGTACTGGCTAAGGCTAAAGTTAAAGCTAGATTCGGGCATGGGAGAATTTTCCCCATGTTATCTCGTCCCTTCTCCTTTTACGGATAGCGAGAGGCATGTGGGGACCGAATCTAGGACATTTATTGGGATTACAGAGTGGAAATTTCCAGTACGAGGGAATCCACGAAAGCTCGATAAGACTTAAAGATAAGATAGATATCTGTACAAAGATTACAAAGTGGGGATTTCCAGTACGAGGGAATCCACGAAAGCTCGATAAGACTTAAAGATAAGATAGAGATCTGTACAAAGATTACAAAGTGGAGATTTCCAGTACGAGGGAACCCACGAAAGCTCGTCCAACATCATAGTCAGTTGGAAAGACATCAATCAAAAGTATAGTAATCAATCTGAGGATAGGTGTAATATTGGTAATTCCACCTTTCAATCAAATAATTTGAATAGTATTGTACCCATACTTCTTTTTCTGATTCCCAAGTTGCATCATCATGTGGGTCTGGCAAATCCAAATAGTTCAGGTTCATGAATGGATTCAATTCTGGATCAGTCTGTTGGTGAAATTCTTCATAATTGGTACTGGGGAGAATTTTTCTGCATTTATAATGATTCATTACAAACCATCTTACATGACCACATCTCCTGACTCCATTCAGAAAATCTGTACTGCTTAGATCTACTAAATCTTTTATCGTTTTATACAACACATGGGTCCTCAGCATGCTGGGGGTATTGAAATTTGGTATCTTTAGCATTGTCAATGAGTATGGGTTCATGACTAGTGGGGATAGCTTGTATCTTTTCCACCAATCCATGAACCAATCTGGGACTGGGTCATCTTCTTCCATATCTTCAACAGGCGTATCTTCAAATAGAAAAGAAAACTGCAAGGAATAAAACATGTTAGTGGAAAAATTCTGTAGATGCATTGCTGCATAAAATGCTTGTTGTTGTCGGTCAGGATCATAATTTTCTCTGTGCAGATGGTTGTCAAATCTTCTAAAGGTTATATGGCAGCTGGTAATCCTGTTATCATCTTCATGATCTCTTTCAATCCTATAAGCAATACTCCCAATCTGCCTTAAATAATCTAAAGCTTCAAGGGCTTCATCATTTGCTTCATCCTGATGGGGGTCTGTCCAAAGAAAATCAATACCCGTTCTATATCTGACTTCTTTGATTGGTTGCCAATCTTCATCATGATCTAAAAGAGTTTCATTTAGACTGTAGGATATCCAACCAGAAGAAGTTTCAATTTCTACTATTTCTTCATTCCTCTTGATGAAATTGCATTTTAAACTCATTATTGAATGTTCAGACAAGAATTCCCTACTTAGCATGTCTGCAAAACTATTCTTGTCTCCCTTAACAAATTCAATATCAAAATTATACTGACTGAGCTGCATAATCCATCTTACAATAGCGGCGTCTTCAAAGTCACACTTATGAATGGTGGATTTTAGTGCTTGGCAGTCTGTTCTTACTATAAACCTTGTGTAGATAACAAAATCTCTCAATTTTGCTATTCCCAGGCAAACTGCTCTGAGTTCTTTTTATAAGCTTGACCAATTTAATTGATTTTTAGCCCAAAGACCGGAAGCGTATTGACAGACTTCAACTTCATTCTTATTGTTGGGATTCTTTTGGCACAGAACTACCCCCCATCCTTCATGGCTTGCATCTGTCATAATGATTTTTTCCCATTCTTCTCTGATCGGGGAAAGTGGCTGGATATTTCTTACTTTCTTCTTTATTGTTCTGATGGCCTTTGTACATTCATCATTCCATGGGATCGGATTCTTTTGAAGTCGTTTGTTCAACAACTTCCTTTCTTGTGCACAATGTTTTAGGAACTTTGAGATGTAATTCAGACTTCCTAAGAATCTTTGTAATTGAGTTCTATCTTTAATCTCATCAGGAAAATGATCAACAAAATTCAAACTTCTTTGAATTACAGTATAGGAGCCATACTGTATGTTGAATCCTAAAAAGTCGATCATGGGTCTGAACAACTTCATTTTGGATTCTGATAATACTATTCCCATTTCTTTGACTCTGCGCAAAAAAACCTTCAGATGTTTAATATGATCAGTAATATTATCAGAATGGATTAGTAAATCATCAATATATTTTTTTAGGAATTCCTCCATTCCTTCAAAAGTTTCATCCATTATCCTTTGAAAAGCTGAAGGGGCATTAATCAGGCCGAATGGCATGATATTCCACTCATAGTGTCCTTCAGGTACTGAGAATGCAGTTTTCCACTTATGTTCTTTGATTCCTACTTGCCAAAATCCAGATTTTAAGTCGAATTTTGGAGAAAATCTTTGATCTAGAGATTTGAGCAAGTATGATAGAAGGTTTGGGCAAAGGATAGGCATGATAATCCAGAATATCATTTAGGGGTTTATAGTTAACCACTAACCTTGGCTTTCCCCTAAAAATGCCACTAGAAGAATTATTGGAGGATTTGAAGGAACGTTGGATTCCTGGTTGAAGGCTAAAACGATCAAAGAACCAAGTCTTCTTCCCCATTGGGAACAGTCTGTGGTTCTAAATGAAGATGGTTCTACTTATATGGATCCAGTCACTCATTTTCCTGTTAACGATATGATAGGAAAACTCATCTATAGCATTACAGTGAACTTCATTGCTTTTCCACAAATCACCAATGATATTACGACTGTCACTTTGCTCGCCATGAAGCTGCACAATATGCAACATTTTGATGAATATTTTAATGAATTTCTTCACAGATTGCATACACTATCTCCCGAATTGATACTTGAGCCTAAATGGAAAGAAATCTTTGTAGCGTCCCTTCCTCAATGGGTTTCAACAACAATCGTGAATAAATTACCAGGAAAGATTGGAGACTATAAATTTGGGATTATCAGGCAAGCTGTTAAAGCCATTATTGTTGAATTATGTTCGCAGATGAAGATTGCTAGAGCAGCCACAAATCCCAAAAAGCCACATGGATACCAGCAGCTCTGCAAACAAATGGCATCTTGGCAAAGCTGGCAATTTTCAGGGGAATAGACGTAAGAAAAAGCATTTCAGTAGAAGAGAATTCCCAGTTTTCCCAAGATAAATCAAAGAAAGAGAAAGCATAACAAAACAAAGCCCTATAAGCACACACAAAAATGTTTTCTAAAGAAAAGGAGAACATTTTTTTCAATTGCAACAAAAAAGGTCACACAACTCCAAATTGTCCAGATAAGAAAGAAAAATCAAAGAAAAGGATGCCATATAGAAATAAGAAAGGAAAATTTAATTTCTTTGATTTACCCAGTAGTTGTGATGAACTTTTGTCTTCTGGTTCAGAAACAGAAGAAGAAATAAATTATGTTTATTCTGATACATCTTCTGATGAAGAATGGTGTAGGGATCCACACTGCACAAAATGCAGAGATTGTGATTGTAGTGATCCAGACATTTGTAACTGCAATGCAGTCAGGATGATGAAATCAGATGATGACGAGGTGAGCAGGAATCTATTCATGCAAATGATGGCAGCCACAGATCTCCAAATCAAAGAGATGTATAAATCCTTATTGACAGATCACCTCACTAAAACTTCTTCAAGCTCAAAGAAGTCTCCTAACAAAGGGTATGTTCCCCCTGCATCCTTATTCTCAATAGAAGCCTTGACACGGCAGTTTAGAAATGAATATTTTGGAGAAGATCTGCCACAAACATTGCCTGCCATTCATCAGGCTATTAAAGAATTGAGAAAGACAATAAAAGAGAATAGGAGACTATGTATAGAAAACCATAAAGAACTGAGTGTAAGATTGATGAATGCTCAGGGAGCATCATCCTCACAAAATCCTGATACATCAAGAAAAGTAGAGAACTGGACATTTCATGCAAACCCAATAATGACACATACACAACAGCATGATAGTTCAGGTGAAGAAGATGAAATAAAAGATAGAAAAGATTTTGGTTGCAATATCATGAACAGAGATGTCATGTATTGTGTGAAAATGAAAGTCAAGCTTGGAAACCAGTATGAATATTGGAAAGTTCTTATGGATACAGGTTCTAGACTAAACATTGTAAGCGACACTGTAGTAAGCATGAATCATTGGAGACCAACTGCCTGCCCAAAGGTTACTATAGCAAGTGGAGAAATCATCACCAGACATGAAGCAGAGGTAGATGTATTCTTGACCGACAGAGATTGGTGTTCATCTTAGTCTGCCCAATAGTCTCAGGGATGGATGGTGCCATGTACCTTGGCACTCCTTTTTCCATAATTTTGAGAAACATGGAGCTAAGCTTGACAATAGTAGTCAAAGGTATGGCTATTTTGTCAGTTTAGAAGACAAAAATTTTCTTTCCATTCATAAATTCTAATTTGCCTAATAGGTTGAAAAGGATTGAAAGAATGCAAAATCTATTAGCCAAAATGGAAATAAAGAAAGAAATTTTGAAAACAGAAGAACATTTGGATAATGGGAAATTTGCTACAGAAATAGCAAGCCTCACTGCTAAGTTTAAAGAATGTTGCTCAGATGATCCAAATGCCTTTTGGCATATCAAGAAGCAAGAAGTAGAACTTCCGCTCAAAAAGGATTTCAGCGGAATACTGAGAAGATCTAAAGCAGTGGCGATGAATGAAGAACAGATGAAAATGTGCAGAGCAGAAATCAAAGACCTCTTACAGAAATGACTCATCAGAAAAAGTAAGAGCCCGATAGCATGCTTTGCATTCTATGTTAACAAACACACTGAGATTACCAGGGGAAAGCCAAGGTTAGTGGTTAACTATAAACCCCTAAATGATATTCTGGATTATGATGCCTATCCTTTGCCCAAACCTTCTATCATACTTGCTCAAATATCTAGATCAAAGATTTTCTACAAATTCGACTTAAAATCTGGATTTTGGCAAGTCGGAATCAAAGAAGAAGATAAGTGGAAAACTGCATTCTCAGTACCTGAAGGACACTATGAGTGGAATATCATGCCATTCGACCTGATTAATGCCCCTTCAGCTTTTCAAAGGATAATGGATGAAACTTTTGAAGGAATGGAGGAATTCCTAAAAAAATATATTGATGATTTACTAATCCATTTTGATAATATTACTGATCATATTTAACATCTGAAGATTTTCTTGCACAGAGTCAAAGAAATGGGAATAGTATTATCAGAATCCAAAATGAAGCTGTTTAGACCCATGATCGACTTTTTAGGATTCAACATACAGTATGGCTCCTATACTGTAATTCAAAGAAGTATGAATTTTGTTGATCATTTTCCTGATGAGATTAAAGATAGAACTCAATTGCAAAGATTCTTAGGAAGTCTGAATTACATCTCAAAGTTCCTAAAACATTGTGCACAAGAAAGAAAGTTGTTGAACAAATGACTTCAAAAGAATCTGATCCCATGGAATGATGAATGTACAAAGGCCATCAGAACAATAAAAGGAGAAAGTAAGAAATATCCAGCCACTTTCCCCGATCAGAGAAGAATGGGAAAAAATCATTATGACAGATGCAAGCCATGAAGGATGGGGAGCAGTTCTGTGCCAAAAGAATCCCAACAGTAAGAATGAAGTTGAAGTTTGTCAATATGCTTCCGGTCTTTGGGCTAAAAATCAATTAAATTGGTCAAGCTTAAAAAAAGAACTCAGAGTAGTTTGCCTTGGAATAGCAAAATTCAGATATTTTGTTATCTACACAAGGTTTACAGTAAGAACAGACTGCCAAGCACTAAAATCCACCATTCATAAGTGTGACTTTGAAGACGTCGTTATTGTAAGATGGATTATGCAGCTCAGTCAGTGTAATTTTGATATTGAATTTGTTAAGGGAGACAAGAATAGTTTTGCAGACATGCTAAGTAGGGAATTCTTGTCTGAACATTCAATAATGAGTTTAAAATGCAATTTCATTAGGAGGAATGAAGAAATAGTAGAAATTGAAACTTCTTCTGGTTGGATATCCTACAGTCTAAATGAAACTCTTTTAGATCATGATGAAGATTAGCGACCAATCAAAGAAGTCAGATATAGAACGGGTATTGATTTTCTTTGGACAGACCCCCATCAAGATGAAGCAAATGATGAAGCCCTTGAAGCTTTAGATTATTTAAGGCAGATTGGGAGTATTGCTTATAGGATTGAAAGAGATCATGAAGATGATAACAGGATTACCAGCTGCCATATAACCTTCAGAAGATTTGACAACCATCTGCACAGAGAAAATTATGATCCTGACCGACAACAACAAGCATTTTATGCAACAATGAATCTACAGAATTTTTCCACTAACATGTTTTATTCCTTGCAGTTTTCTTTTCTATTTGAAGATATGCATGTTGAAGATATGGAAGAAGATGACCCAGTCCCAGATTGGTTCATGGATTGGTGGAAAAGATACGGGCTATCCCCACTAGTCATGAACCCTTACTCATTGACAATGCTAAAGATACCAAATTTCAGTACCCCCAGCATGCTGAGGACCCATGTGTTGTATAAAACGATAAAAGATTTAGTAGATCTAAGCAGTCCAGATTTTCTGAATGGAGTCAGGAGATGTGGTCATGTAAGATGGTTTGTAATGAATCATTACAAATGTAGAAAAATTCTCCCCAGTACCAATTATGAAGAATTTCACCAACAGACTGATCCAGAATTGAATCCATTCATGAACAAGAACTATTTGGATTTGCCAGACCCACATGATGATGCAACTTGGGAATCAGAAAAAGAAGTATGGGTACAATATTATTCAAATTATTTGATTGAAAGGTGGAATTACCAATATTACACCTATCCTCAGATTGATTACTATACTTTTGATTGATGTCTTTCCAACTGACTATGATGTTGGACGAGCTTTCGTGGATTCCCTCGTATTGGAAATCTCCACTTTGTAATCTTTGTACAGATCTCTATCTTATCTTTAAGTCTTATCGAGCTTTCGTGGATTCCCTCGTACTGGAAATCTCCACTTTGTAATCTTTGTATAGATATCTATCTTATCTTTAAGTCTTATCGAGCTTTCGTGGATTCCCTCGTACTAGAAATTTCCACTTTGTAATCCCAATAAATGTCCTAGATTCAGTCCCCACATGCCTCTGGCTATCTGTAAAAGGAGAAGGGACGAGATAACATGGGGAAAATTCTCCCATGCCCGAATCTAGCTTTAACTTTAGCCTTAGCCAGTACAGCATCAAGACTTTTGAGTCATCAGTTTGTAATCATAGAGCTAACGGATGTTTGTTCCCTCGAGGGGCTATAAAAGAAGGAAGCCTCTGAGTAAGATTCATTCGTTGGAGTCTAGTCTAGAGTTTTAGTCGAGATTTCTCCTGCTCTGCATCTGCGGACTATAAGTCTGATCTGCTTGCAACACGAGAAACACTCGAGTCATTAGGAGATTTGAGAAGCCTGCGCATCAGTGCTTGACGCCGATGTGAACCTAAAGTGGCCGAATCTGTTAGAAAGTCAGCTCTTTTAATCTTTTAGATTCAGTCTGCGCGTTGGCCAGGTAGCCTGTAGATTTGTTATGCATTTGCTAACTTATATCTACTAAATGCCACAACAGTCCATCTGAGGAAGAAGATTCTTATCTATAACCTGTGATCGCATATGTAACTTGTGCATATATCGTATAATAAAATATCTGAATTTCTCCACTCTACCTTGGGATATCTTTTCTTTATTCCGCATAATGATATCTGTGAAAGGTCCTGTATAAATGATATCATTATGCGGAATAAAGAAAAGGTATCCCAAGGTAACCTTTCACAGATATCATTTCTCCACTTGTTGTAGTAACCTTGGGGCAGGGAGTTGGTCCCCGGTGATTCATGCTTACTACAGTGTCGCTTCAATGTTTAGTCTGGAACCTGTATCCATAAGAACTTTCCAATATTCATACTAGTTTCCAAGATTGACTTTCATTTTCACACAATACATGACGTCTCTGTTCATGATATTGCAACCAAAATCTTTTCTATCCTTTTCTTCATCTTCTTCACCTGAACTATCATGCTGCTGTGTATGTGTCATCATTGGGTTTGCATGAAATGTCCAGTTCTCTGTTTTTCTTGATGTATCAGGATCTTGTGAGGATGATGCTCCTTGCGCATTCATCAATCTTATGCTCAATTCTTTATGGTTTTCTATGCATAATCTCCTATTCTCTTTTATTGTCTTTCTCAATTCTTTAATAGCCTGATGAATAGCAGGCAATGTTTGTAGCAGATCTTCTCCGAAATCTTCATTTCTAAACTGCCTTGTCAAAGCTTCTATTGAGAATAAGGATGCAGGGGGCACATACCCTTTGTTAGGAGACTTCTTTGAACTGGAAGATGTCTTAGTGAGGTGATCCGTCAATAAGGATTTATACATCTCCTTGATTTGGAGATCCATGGCTGCCATCATCTGCATGAATAGATTCCTG